>JAVDBV010048990.1:0-13975 GCA_032619315.1 Piper longum | reverse complement strand
GCAACGTCCCCCCAGCCCAATCTGGCCATGTCTGGCCGCCTTATAACCAGATTTGATCAGTGGGTGGCCAAACAAGGCCGGCAGCGGCCAGATTACTATATGGCAGGGTGAGGGTAGGCAAGGCAGGGCACGGGTGGCCGAGGCGGGGCGGGGGAGACTGCGGCAGGTGGCAGGAGGCGGTGGTGGCGGGGCGGAACGGGGTCAGCGACGGACCCGTTGCCAGATCCGACCGCAGCATGGCCAGATCTGGCTGCGCTGCCATAGCCTGCCTTGCCGCTATTGCCACGCCATGGCTTCGACTGGTTGTTGAGGCCAGGGGATGGCCGAACGGGCGGCGGTGGTGCGACGGCGATGGAGAAAGAGGGTAGGGGATGTACGAGGAAGAAGAAACGTAGGGGGAGGGGGGGAGAAATGAGTGGGTGGCGATATTGTAAATAAAAGATGATTCGTATTTGACTCGAGAAAAATAATAACTAACTTATAATAATTTATAAAAAAATCCTTAAAATAGGAAAAAAAATCTCATAAAATATATCACACACCATAACACTACAATTTATCGAGTCGAGTTCGAGTCGATATCAAGTCGAGTTTGAGTTATAATCGAGTTGAGTCGAACACTACCTTGCTCAAGCTCGGCTCGTATGATTCTAATTCGAGTTGAGTTCGAGCTCGAATATTTAAATATCAAGTTTCAAGTTGAGTTGGATTGAGTCGAATGCCAAATGTTCACGAGCTGGCTCGCTCAATTAGCATCCCTACATGTGAAGGATGTGCTTGCCTATATATACTAGCAGAAATTGTTGCAAGTAAAGCTCAATTTAAATCGTTGAATTTCCTTCAAATGCCAGCAAACATGGCCTGAAAACAATTATTTTCATTTCATCACCCGGGCAATGACGCATTTATTTCCAGCTTGTTATGTGCATGTGGACTGTGGAGAGGGGACTGCGTTAACTAGGCACGTGTTTCTCGATACCGTACTAGTCACGCACTTCTTAACGGGAGGGGTTCAAATGACCCAAAGAACCACTGTCTCTCCTCAAGTCTACGGGGACTCATACTAAGGTTCAACATGTGTCTCGGCCACTCTTCAGTGGTGTGTGACCTGTCGTACCGTACCGATTTGTAGTACTAATCTGGACTCACATGACTACTACCGTTGTGGTAGATTCTCAAGCAAGGCTATCAATCAAGATGAGCATACATTGGTATCGCTCCATCTGATCAGCATGGTATGTTCTCTCTGAAATCCCTATCAGCATCGTTCTCAAGCCGGGGTGAGATCTGTCATCGTAACATCGATCTACCAATATCGACCTGCACTGTAAACCCTAATCAGTACCATGAAGGTACTTCTATACTCAGGGCAAGGCTCAATCTTATGTCTCAGGGTACAGACCTAATCATACTAGAGAAGCATAAGGGAATCACTCTCACTCACTGAAACCTCTATCTATGCCTCATAATCGAATACAAACCTAAATCATCTCACTAGCTAGCCAATCGCTAAAGGGGTTAAACTACATATGTGATCATATGCTAACCATCCTGTCTGCGTATGCTAGTTGTGGGTCCATAGAGGCACTATTGTGTTGTCTGAACAACCTGATCATTATGACTATCCCAACTGGGGGTCATACTATCATGTTTTGACTCTGTCCACATGTCACTAATTATGTCCAATTGAGTTATCTTGCAATATCCATCTGACCCAATGGTGTCGGGTCAAGACAATGATTGCAACAGAACTGTGAGATCTGATCTTATGTCATCTCATCAAAATAACCTCAGCTTTTCTAAGTCTCCTCTGTTCTACTCATGCCACTATAACCATATCTTGTTCCTCCACTTAACCCTACTAAGCTCTAACTAATCTACTCGGTCGGCGGATGGCAATGCACGGACGGCGGTAATGCATACTCGGTCAGTGGTAGTGCATCTCGGTAGGCGGTCGTGCAACTCGGTCGGCGGTTGTGCACTCAATCGGCGGTTGTGCAACTCTGTCGACGATTGTGCAAGTTGGTCGGTGGTTGTGCACTCGGTCGGCGGTGGTGGAACTCTGTCATAGACAGTGCTATCTAAATGCTAAAATCTAATCCTAATCATATACATTGTAATCTACTACTGTCTCTGACATGTCATCTCCCATATGTTTGTCTCCCTAAAGATGGCTGCTAACTACTATGCTCATATTCTCCAACCATGCGTGTCTGATCCAGAGGATTTGGATCATGATGCTAACACGTACTATAGTGACCTAGGCTAGACCCACACTAGTCTCCTGCAATTAGGAATAGCTGCTCCTCTCAATGCTAACTGGTCCTCAACAACAATCCCTAATCTGGTGCCTTATCTCTGCCCCATATACTTCAATGACTCCGTTGGCATGGGATCTATAAGGATTTATCCAAGATAGTCTGTGGTCCATATCATGTGCCAACTAACTAGCTATTATCTCCATACTTCAGGCTCCTTACTATTGCACTATTTCTTCAAGCTCCCTACTTCAAACTCATTCCTACAATGTACACCATGTCCCATGGGAGTAGGACTACTGTAGTGACATGAAAAAGTCAGACACTTGATCAACTTCTAATTCAGTCTCAGCCGATTGAACATGTAGATATCATGACTAATCTAAATGTCTCATGGAATGGGCAAGACTGGTGGGTCTCGAAGCCCATCATGACATTCCTGTCAGATTCCTGCTTACATCTTCTGACATCCGGATCTGGTAGAAAATAAGATCTTATACACATTCTACCTCTACTAGCACTACAACGTACCCTGCTCACATCTAACTGCCCAACAATCTCATAACCTGATGGAAATCCATGAAATAAACTATCTCGTTCCTCTTATTTCTGATCCATCCTGAACACTGTTATGCGTCTAGCATATGATAAAATCTGTATAAAAAGAAAAAGGACAAAAACATACCTGTCAGCTTGACTCGGAGCAGTCTGTGCACACACATCACCTGAAACAGTATCTTTCATCTTAAAACGCCGAGATTAGATCTGTACGAGTTGGGTTCGGGTTAGCCAACCTAACCAGGGCATGTAACATGTCGGTTCGGTTCACGAGCGTGAACTGGATTTGGGGTGTTACACCATATCTGGATGTCAGCAGATGTCAACAAGAATTTGACAATCATGTCATGATGGGCTTATAAATCCATTGTTTCTTTCCATTGCATAAGAGATTTGGATGAGTCAAGATGTCCACATATTCAGTCAGCTGAGGTTGAATTGGATGTTGATTAGGTGTCTGCCTTTTGCATGTCACCACATTAGTCCTCCTTCCATGGGGCATGGTGTAAATTGTGGGAAGGACTTTGAAGTATGGAGCTTGAAGAAAGGGTGTAGTAGTAATCAGCTTGAAGTATGGAGATACTGGTAAGTTAGTTGGTGCATGAGATGAACTACCAAGTGCTGACAAATCTTGAGGGATGAAGGTCGAAACTATGTCAATGGAGCCACTAAAGTACTTGGAGCATAGATAAAAGTTTGGGATAGCTGACTTGATAGGAGGAAAAGGGAGGACGAATCTTAGGGGGTAATGACCTGATGAATAGGAGGAAAGAGAGGACGAACTTTAGCCAAGTGATACCTATTCATGAATGGGCAGTAGGGTGTGAGAATTTAATTGAGGGACTCGTTGAGTTATATATATATATATATATATATATATATATATATATGGAGATTGTGGAAAATCCTTTTTCTTAGTCGTCCACTCCTTCTTGTCTCCTCTCCATCCCAGGAACCCTCCTCGTTGCTGCGTGAGTATCTCGTCCCTCTTCTTATTTCTTTTTCATTAGGACTCTTGCATGCATGATTTTGCTGGTGAGGATGTAGGGTCGATGGCATTCTTCACATCTTCTTTGTTTTCCACGTCTTTTTGGGAGAAGGTTGCATGCTAGCCTGATCGCCACCATCTCCTTCCCATCTCCTCTATTTTTCCTTGCTCTCGGCTTGTGTTTTGGAGTGTTTTCTACGGTGCCTTGTCAAGTAGGCATGCGTTTCAGTCGGTGGCTTCCAAATCAGGTCGTGCATGTAGCAACACTTGCTTTTTGTTGGAGACGCTTGCTGAATTGCAGAATCCCTAGCGTCTTATGCATGGGGTTCTTGTCAATTTTTTTGGTATGAATTGTTGTGAGTCTTTTGGGGTCGTTTGGTTGTGTCGTTGATTGCGTATTGATGTATTCTGGTTGCTGCCCTTCATGTTGATAAGGGCGTCGTGAGTTGCACTGCTGGTTTGTGGTTGATCGTCCTTTCTGTATAGTATGCTGGTCATGTCTAGGGTTACTGGTTTCTTCTTTTGTTTAGGGAACATCGTATTACCTGTTATTGCTGGCCGTAGTGCTGTTTAAGTTGCATGATTATTAACAAGTAACTTAGTAATTTAGGGTTGAGTCGGTATGAATAATAATTGTTAAGTTATATATGTAATTCACATAGTTATTGGCTTAAATAAAAATTAGGTAATTCATGAGTAATATAATCACTGTAGTAATTAATTAGTGATAATTAATTCATATACTATAAATTATTAAGTTAAGTTAGATGGTTATAGATGATTAATGGAATAAAGATTTCACTTTTATCATATTAGAGTTAATATAAGGTAAATAAAGTTAATTATTGTAATAACGAGTTAGTAAGGTATGAGAATAGGCCATAAGTGTGGAACTTAAACGACAAAATAAAATTAATAAACTTTGAAACTTTATTGAGTTGAATGATTTAAATAAATTAAAAGTATCATTGAATTGGATAACACAAATCATCTTAAATAATGTAATGGAACGAATTAACTAATTGTCAATTAAATATTTGGTTATACGCTAATCATTATTTAACATTAGTTAAATATAAATCGTGATGTAAAGAATTAATTTGAACATATAAAGTACGTCTTAAATGATTACATCACATAAATAATTAAGTACCCCACTAGACTTGTTGTAAATATTAAGAATTTAATGTTTAAGATTGGTGAATGTTGTGTGTTTGGTGTTGATAGACTTAGGCCATATAGTTACATGCATATCTACTCGGATAAAATTATACTTATGTATAATTTTATTTTCTCATTCAGATTACGATCGTCAGTCACGGTTGCCAGTCCATTTGCGAACTATCCAGCTCCGTATAATTGTTTGAAATGTTGTATATTCCCTTTTGGCAGCCCTCGTCGACCTGAACCCAGATTCAACCACCATGCACCGAGTGCAACTAGGGTCAAGGAATTGACTCAGCCGACATGAGGCCGCACCTTTTAAAAAAAATTACTTGAAACACAAATTGGGAGTCTCTGACACGAGGTAGCACTCGCAAAATTGGGAGTCTCTGTCACTAGGTAGCACCATTGGGAGTCTCTGACACGATGCAACACTCGCGAAATTTAGAGTCTCCATCACGAGGCAGCACCCACGACATGAGGCATCACCCGCAAAATTGGGAGTCTCTGTCGTAAGGCGGCACCCACAAATTTGAACACCTGCCCCCATACTGAAAGGGGTGACAGGCCGCGCAAGACGGCTCATTATGCACTTGTGATACCGAGAGCGTAAGTCAATGGCAAATATCGGTAATTACAGGTCGTGGGCCACGTAGCGTGTGTGCGCATACATGGGATTATAGCTGGATGGGCGGTCACCCTCCCAACATATTAAGAGCTCGGTATATGCTCATAAGCACTAAAAGACTTTTGAAATAAAAATAGGGAGTATACTTGACTTGTTTCATTAATTATGCGGCTTAGTAGTTTTATCACTAACGCGGAATTGCCTCCGCAGGTGTACAGATTTGGACTGAAGATTGAGAGTGCCCTTGGTGTTCCTTTTGGACCAGCCAAGGTTTGGTGATTTGATAATAAATTGGACTTCCTTTTTACTTAATTTGAGTTAAAAGCATGGCTATGGGAAACAGTCCGTGGCTATGGGGATATGCGTAAGCATAGCTAATTATCTTTTGTTATGTTACATCTTATATCTAATTTGGCTAAATAAATTTCCCAACTTGGTGTCAGATTATGACTCATGGGTTAGATTTTTATTGTTTTATTAATTATATTTTTGAGTAACACCTAGCCAGTTAGGCCCATTAAATTGCATCTTTGGTCGGTTCGTTATATTAATAAATGAGGATGAGTAATGAGGTGGATCAATAGTCCGATGAGCACTTCACCACATCCCCTCTTCTATTAGTTTATATCCATCCCAGTAGTATTTTTGGCTTCTTGCCAGACTGAGGTCTCAATATGACGAGGAAAAAATCAAGACCATCATTGCCTACGAGATCAGATATTTGACAAGATTCCACTAGAGATAAGGCACTAGATCAATGATTGTCATTTGAGGACCAATCAGCACCGCAAGAAGAAGCCACTCCAGATTTTAGGAGATTAGTATGGGTTCAGCATAGGTTCACCATAGTACGTGTCACCACCATGATCCAAACCCTTCCGAATCAGACACTCATGGTTGGACAACCTAAGCCCAGTTGTTAGTAGTCACTTCTAGGGAGACAGACACATGGAGGAAGATATGTCAGAGAAAGTAGTGGATTTACAATGTATATGATCAGGATCAGATCCTCACCACCTGGATAGCACTGCTGCTGACAGGGTTGCACAATCGCCTACCAAGGTGCACAATCGCCAATCAAGTTGCACAACCGTCAACTAAGTTGCACAACTACCAACTGAGGTGCACAACCACCGACCGAGTTGCCCAACCGTCATCCGAGATTCACTACCATTGACTGAATACACACTACTGCCATCCGTGTATTGCTCAATCGCCAACCGAGTGGAATAGTTAGAACTTAAGCCATGGCCAAGTAGTTGCCCCACCTCTACACGAGAACAGCTATTTGGAGAATTTTGAGCCTTGCCTAGCAACCGTATGTCACAACTTTTAGAGGTAAGTAGGGTCAAAGTTTGAAGAACAAGATATAGCTACAGTGACATCAGCAGAACAGAGGATAGTTAGGAAAGCTGAGGTTATTCTGAGGAGATGGCATAGGGTTTGACTTGACCAGCTCTCTTGCAACCATTGTCTTGATTTGACACCCTTGGGTCAGACGTATATTGCAAGATAACCCCATCAGACACTGTTAGCGACAGTCTCATAGGGATACACATTGACAAAGTCAGAACATGATAGTATGATGTCTAAATAGGACATCCATAGTGATTAGATTGTTTAGACAGCATGATAGTATATCCATCAGCAACAACTAGCATACACAGACTAAAGTGTTAGTACATGGTCACACATGTAGTTTAGCCCATTCGGCTATTAGCCAGCCAGCGAGAGGAGTTACTTGTATTTGAGTATGGCACATAGATAGAGGGTTCAGCGAGGGAGTGTCCTTTGGGGAGATAGTGATTCCCTTGTGCTTCGCCAACATGATTAGGTCCTTACCTTAAGATATAAGATTGAACTTTGCCCTGAGTATAAAGGTACCTTTATGGTACTGATTAGGGTTTACAATGCAGGTAGGTGTTGGCAGACCGATCTTACGATAATGAATTTCACCCCAGCTTGAGAATGATGCAGATAGAGATGTCAGACAGAATAAATCTTGCTGACCAGATACAGTGATATCAATGTATGTTCATCTTGATTAATAGCCTTGTTTGAGAGTCTACCACAACGGTAGTAGTCATGTGAGTCAATATTAGTGCTACAAATTGGCACGGGATGGCAGGTCACATACCACTGAGGAGTGGACGAGACACATATTGAACTTCACTATGAGTTCCCGTGGACTTTAGGGGAGACAATGGTCCTTTGGATTGTTTAAATCCCGCCCGTTTACTGTTAAAAATACGTGTTTACTGTTAGTTGATTGAATTAGAGCCACTTAGGAGCCATTTTTTAGATTCATCATTGATTGATTGTTCCACAGACTAATCACTTGTGGCATAGTAAATCATGGTGATATAAGAGACAAGTCCATAGATCTACCAATATTTTGGCCACCCAGTACTCTACATAAGGATTTCATCTCCCCTGCCACTTGCATGATACATTGACTTTACCATAGCTCAGAGTGACATACCTATGTAGTAGGTTTTTCTTAGCCTAGCAGATTTCCCCAATTTACCTAATATCTGATCCCACATGTGAGGATAAGATATCACCTATTGAGAGTTCTTGACCAGTGTGACCAGATTTTCACAAGATTCAGTCTCCTTTCCTATAACCCAAAGATGTTAGATAAAGTAGAATTTTCACTTGAGTTTTTCCACTCACCCCTCTAGATATATCAATTATATAATCAGTTGTCCAGATGATTGAGATGAGCAGACATTGACCAAAGCACATGCTACAAACTAGATGCGGATTTCGTAGTTCCATGCATAATATGTTTTCATTCTCCTTGAGACACGCTATACATGTACAGATGTTCTCACCTTCATTTTGACACATATAGCTCCCTTCAGAAATAGTTAGTAGTTGTATAAATAGCCACTAGAGCCATAGTATACAATAGAGATATAGCAGCTATCCTTGTTCTCTTCTATAATAGAGTGAGATACTTGACTCAGAACCAAATCAACTAGGACCCGGTGAGCGGTCCGATTCATTATACATGGACACTTGAGAGTTGGATCTAAACTGACGACAGTAAGTTGTTCAGCTCATTAGGTTATACGCCGTACCTAGCAGGAGACTCATAATAGACCTTAGGATGACTGAAGGGCCTAGAATAGAGTTTCCTTAGAGTACATATAGTTGACTTTTCATATTGATGAGGATCAAAGAGACATAGGTAGATGTTAGTAGTTGTATAGATTTTTTTGCTGAGTTAGTATTAGGGATTAGAAGCAAGGAGAATGATGATGGTAATGTCAGAACAAGCACAGACAGTTTAGAAGGTTTGATATTGATAGCATCATTAGCATAACTCACCATGTCAGTGCAACTATAGTTAGTGAGGATGTACATGACACTTGAAGCGGTAGAGGATGCAACTGATATGTGTTCAACTTCCAAGTTTCAGTCTCAGTTGAATAGTCTTATGAAATTTTTATAAGGAGGGAAGGTTGTAAAACCCGTGACTCGAGTCAAAGTTTTACATTACCGAACCAATTGGTTCAACTGTTAGTTTGAGTCAAATTAGTTTCATGGATCGCATGTTGAGTCGAGGCCAGCTATGAGTTATGAGCAATGAGAGTCGGGTGTACTTGAATATATGATGATAATATCAGAAAGATGGTGAGAAATGAATTATCAGAATATATAAAAGTATGCAGTATATTTTTTTATGTATTTGATTGTAGAAATAGTGTTAGGCCGAATAACTCATTAGGACGCGTAATACGGCAGTTGGGTGGGATATTAGTTATAGAACATGTCATTGTGGTGTTATGATGTGTAATATATTTTGTGGGATTTTTTCATATTTTTCTAGATTTTTTTAAGATTTATTACGATTTAATTATTAAATTTGACTTGAGTCGGAATCGGAGTTAAGTGGTGTTTTATCGGATCCCACTTAACTCGTGCCATTTTAATGAACTAATTTTTCAGATTGATAACCCTCGAGGATGAGATCCCTCGAGTATGTTTTCGAAAATAAGATCCACCACAAGTTGTCTTTGGGCATATTTTATTAAATTTCCTACCGAGGCCTATGTATATGTAGTTTTCGCCTTTCATCGAGAGATGGAATGAGGGAATTTGACGACCGTGCTACGCAAGCGGGCACATGCCAGTCGATAGCGGGTTTGGAACTTGTGAGCGTCTACTTCATTCCCGTGGGATCCTAACAACTCCACCTTTGAGTTCCTCAAACTCGGAGAAATATAAAGGCTTACAGGTATTGTTGTGCAGCGTATGTCTAGACTTCTGGTGAAAAACGGTACTGAAGGCACATGCTTGAGAGTATTCGGCTTCTGTACTCAGGGCCAGGAGTAATACGGAAGATGTAGAGGACAAAAGAGAAAAGAATGAATTTGCTATGCAAGAGATAGATAAAATGGCCAAAGAAAGAGAATGTTACGAAAAGAGAATAATATGGAAAGGGGACGCTGCTGAACCAAGGGCGACGGCTCCAATTAGTGCCCTTGTGAGAGTTCGTGAGGAAGTATATGAGGTTTTTATTCAACATGAGGGTTATTTTTTAGACCGGTAACACTTGTTACTAATGATTTTTTATAATATATGTAGGTGATGAGCTTGATTGGATGTGCTAGCTTGGACAGAGGAGTAGTGAGGTCTTTTATACACACATGCCAGATGATTGCATATTTAATATTTTGTTTATGATGTTATTATATTGAACATGATGTGATTAAATGTAAGATATAATGATATGGCGTGAAATGTAAATAGCATCAACAGGTGGGTTGAGACCCGAGATTCAGAGTGATTGATGTATACAATAGATTAAAATTCTGGGTGAGTGTAAATATCTTATATATCTATATATGTTTGTGTATGTCATTTTGAAATGGTGGTCCCTAATTACACTTTTAGGGGAGACTCTGTCCGTTTTATTTTGATTGTAATGACCAGGCTCAAAGTATAATGTAATGGGCTTAAGTCATTTCTTTAAAATGGTTAACACAAATTAAATATCTATAGTCTATTCTCACTTATAAACAATATTTTTCTAAGTAGGTATTAGATGTGGGACTAAGTTGATGGATCTCACAATCCACCCACCTTAGGAAATTTCGTCCCCGAAATTCCTACACTTGGCCTGTTACTAGCCCAAACCCACGACCTTCTATGGCCCGTGACCCACGACCTTCCATGGTCTGTGACCGAGAGCTTAGCCAACATCCGTAGTCCAGCCCATCATATAACATGCAACCAAGTTGCTCTAATACTTTGTAACGACCCGGTTAAAGTGCAACATAATGGGCCTACGTCATTTTTTCAAAGTGGTTAACTAAGTAAAAGACCTATAGTCTATTCCCACTTATAAACAAGATCTTTTCTCATTAGGTATTAGATGTAGGACTAAGTTAAGGGATCTCACAATCCACCCACCTTAGGAAATTTTATCCTCGAAATTCCTATATTTGGCCCGTTGCTAGCCCCAACCCACAACCTTCCATGGCCTGTGACCCACGACCTTCCATGGCCCGTGACCAAGAGCCTAGCCAACATCCGTAATCCAACCCATCATCTAACACGGAACCAGATTGCTTTGATACCATTTGTAACAACCCGGCCTAAAGTACAACGTAATGGGCTATATCATCTCTTCAAATGTGATTAACTAAGTTAAAAATCTATAGTTCATTCCTACTTATAAATAGGATCTTCTCCCAGTAGGTATCAGATGTGGACTAAGTTGAGAGATCTCACACCTATCTTCATCTTAAGATGCCGAGAGTAGATCTGCATGAGTTGAGATCGGGTTAGCCAACCCAACTGTAACAACCCGCCCATTTCGAGCTACGAGCCAAGTGCTACTATACGAAACCAAATGTCTCATTAATTAATTTTCTTTTAATTTTTAATATTTTAACATAAAACATTATCTCAGAATAATCTAAGTTTCATGAACCGAACCAAAATCCCACTGTCATGCAAAGAATAGTCCAATAATAGAGTCCTCCAGCTGTCCCAACTTTAACCATCCTTCCATGTTCATACCTGTTGAGGTAATTCCGCGTTAGTGATAAAAATACTAAGTCATATAATTCTAAGAAAAATTGATATATTCCACAATAATCATTAATTTGACTTTTAGTGATTATGAGCCTATGCAGAACTCTTAATATGCTGGGAGAGGGTGACCACCTATCCAGCCACAATCCCATGTTTGGCCCTCGGCCTGTAGTTACCGATATTTGTCATTGACTCACCCCTCGGTATCACAAGTGTACAATGAGTCGTCTTGCTTCATTGCGCCATGTCACCCTTTTTCGCATGAGGGTAGGTATTTAATCTTTCAAGAATTTTGTGGGTGTTGCCTCGTGTCGGAGACTCCTATTTATAGGTTCTGCCTCGTATCAAAGACTCCCAAATATGAATATATAACAGCTCGAGTAATTATAGAGACATGAAATTTTGTTGAGGTTTACGACACACGATCATAATATGAATAAAACTTCTATAAAGTCTCCCCTTTGTAAGCCAAATGTGCTCACAAACTATCCAAAGAATGTTTCATTTAATATCAACAAATTATCCTTTGTATAAAAGAATAAGTGTAGAATTTAAGAAGACACTATATTTAATTTTATAAAAAAGAACGTAATCACACATAACTATATTAAACACCAACCATTTGTGTGATAACGAAAAGTCAAAAATTGACTATTAAGTTAATGCGAATGGGTGTTTAATTGCACTCCCACCTCCCAACTTCTAATCCTAATGAATAAATTTTATTTAAAACCATTCATAAATATCATTGTACTGATAAACTAAAGATCAAAATTGATAATTTAGGATATTAATTCCCAAGAAAAAATTTAATTAAATAATATTTAAAATTCATTCTAAGATTTATAAAACTCTAAATAAAATAACCCAATTATTTTTAGGGTTTTACACCAACCAGGGCCCATGACATTCCGGTTCAGTTTGCAAACGTGAATTAGAATTGGGGTGTTACACTAACCCCTAAACTCTTACCCATTAAACCTTAAACTCTAAACCCTAAACCATAAACCCTTAGCCAAAAAATAAAAGCTTTATGCCTTAAACCCTACATCGTGATCTTCTTTACTTGGAGACGCATAGAGTATTTAGATACTATATTGTATGATGCATATCATAATTATAATATACTTGACTTTGTCTTATGATCTGTTAGACCGGTTGCATGAAAAAATGGAGAAAAAATAGGAGTCAAAATGCTTCCTTATAGTTGCGGGAGATAGAGTATTGTAGTTTTCTTTTACTAATGTGTTTTTTTTAGAGCATGAACTATTTTACTTGTCATGAGTTGTTAAACTTGTTTGCCGTTTTATTATAAAGCTATTTTAGGAGGGGTGATAATTATTTGGTTGACATTTTCTTATATATATTTTGTAGGTGTGCAACTAAAATTGCGTCCGCATATACATGGAGGGTACATATTTGGAGAAATGTAGTTAATGCTTTTATTTTAATTATCAAAGTATTTATAATAAGAATTTGTTTAAAATAGCTTTGGACTAATGCATTTTAAAAACGTAAAAATAAGTCATATTATTGCAAAAATAAATATTTGTCAACCTCTTACTCATAGATTCTATCCTCAATAGGTACAACTCTTATGTAGGACCCACTAAAAAGGCTTGGTGGAGTTCATATAATTTATAAATATAAGGTAGGTGTAGCTCACTTTAATTTTTTTCCTTTTGTTTATATTGATTAGAATAAAAATTATGTATTTTAAAATATGTGTAAATAAACAATATAGTATTATGAAAAGAATAGGTTTTTTGGATTTGGAAAAATTAATAGTAATTTAGTAAAAATTTTAAAAATATCACTAATGTAATAAATTAATAATTTTTGTTAACATTTAATTGGACGAAAAAAATATTTATACAAGTTTAATTTGTTTTATTTGATCATTACCACGTCTGGGCACCCACCGGTTAAAAGTTAAAACCGTGCGGTTTGTTACTTCTTCTTTTTTTCGTATAAAAAGAGAACAAAAACAAAATGACCGCTCAAATGTCAACATGACCGCTCGCGACCTGCTCCTGCTCCCTGTCTCTACCAAACCCCTTCCTCTCCATCACCAGCACTTCCTTCTCTCATCTCTTCCATTTGATCCCGTCGAAACCAAACCATCTTCCATCTCTCCACAAAATCCATCCATTTCTGAGCCCCCTCATTTAATCATCCTTCCCTCTCCTTGGTTTTCAGTATGGAAGCAGCGAACTTCCTCAATAGGCCTTTCCTTTGCCCGGGTGCCCAAACCCAGGTTGTCCTTAATACCAAGAGCCGCTCCCAGAGGGGAGCGGTGACTACCATGGCTTTCCAGGTCGTCCTTAA
>JAVDBV010048988.1:0-14536 GCA_032619315.1 Piper longum | reverse complement strand
GAGTATATTTGACTTGTTTCTTTAATTATACGGCTTAGTGGTTTTATCACTAACGCGGAATTGCCTCCGCAGGTGTGCAGATACGAAAGTAGGTGGGAGAAGCCATTAACTACAAGAGCATGGAGCAAGATAAACATGAGGACTCCCTTTTAATTTTATTTGAGTTATATATGTGGCTATGGGAAACGGTCCTAGACAGTGGGAGCAAATCTTATACATTGTTGTTAAATTTCCATAATTCAGCAACTTATAGTTTGTTTAAGTAACACCTGGCCATCTAGGCCCAATTAAATAATTGAAAAATAGCAGGTCGTTATATCACTGGTCCGGAAATAACTAATATCAAACTGGAACATGAGGGCGAACTCTCACGGAAAGCAAGCAATCATATATCTTGCTCAATAACTCTCATAACGGCAACTACAAAGGAGCCATTGAGTAGCTGCCTCAATAGCATCCCGATCTAGCTGGTACTGTGCCGCTCTCGGCATTTCTTTTCTAATCTCATTCTCGTGAAACCTTTATCCTAAGCCCTATCCGAACCTCTATATTTCTCCTGACCTTGAGCACGTAGGCCGAGTACTCTCAGGCATGCGCCTTCAATACCCTTTGAACCACTAGTCCGGACAAGCGCTGTACTTAACAACACCCGTAAACCTCCACATTCTCCGGGTGTGAGGAACTCAAACGCGGAGTTGTTAGGATCCCTCGGGAATGAAACAGTCTGCTGGCACTAATCCAGAGCCTGCTTTGACTGTCACGACATCCTCTCAATAGTACGTGTAGTCGATTTCTCCATTTCTCGCCTCATTGAAAACTCGATAAAACTATTAATAGGGTTGGGTCAGGATTTACTATAATAGGCCCGAAGGCAACTTGAAGTGGATCTTATTTTCGAAAACAAACTCGAGGGGTCCGATAAATCAACCACCTGACACGTCCGACGATCTATAAATCAAATCAGCGATGGAATAGAGCGATAAAACCTAAGAAGAGTATCCTAACGGACTTGGTAGAAGCTTCGTGCGTGTCCAAGCGCCTAGGTGGCAAGCTCCTACTCCATTCCTACACATGAAGCTAAATACTAACACCCATTCATGATGCATACACACATCCTATAACATACTCACATTATTAATTATCAATACAAATTGTTCTACTCTAAGTTATGCTAGATTACAACAATTATTTAGTCCATCTAATTAATTCCTTAACATTCATTTTAATACCACACATCACACACATTCATACTTGTATTAACATGGAAATATCTAACACATCAATCATTAATCCTAACATACTAGCATGTTGTTCACTCAATCAACATTGTTAATTAATTAAATCAAAACAATTATACCTCGTGCGGTTTGTGGCTCAGATTTGGCACCCGAAGGTATCCGACATTTGGTAGGGTTTGACTAGAGGGATTTGGTGGAAGATCAGATGATTTCCAGTGAGTCTAATTTTCCGGCAAGCTCCGACGATTTTCTGGCAGTTCCGGCGGTTTTTCGGCGACTGTTTTGGCGAGGCAATCGGGAGTAAGGGTCAGCACCGTCTCGGTGAGCTTGACCCACTGGTCGTGATGACGAGTGCGGCCATGGCGGCGATGACCACCAACGGCGGCGTCAAGTTCGGTTGGGGTGGTCGGTCGCTCCGATCGGACTCACGGCCGGCCTCGACGACGGCCCTAGGTAAGGGGAAAGTGTCTGGGAGGTCGAGGGGACGGGCTCCGACGTCACAGCGGCGATGGTTCGGCGAAGACGGTGGCGGAATCGGGTCGGGATAGTGGTGAAATCAGGGCGATTTTTGGCATCGCGGCGGCTAGGCTGGGTTGAGGCGGCACGACGATGGCACACCGTGCTGGGTGGCGTCGATTGGCGGCGGAGGCGGTGCTCAGCTGTGACGGCGGCACAAGGGTGGTGGCTAGGGTTTGGGAGGGTGTGGATTGAAGCGTCGGGGGTTTGGGGGAGGGTGATGAGAAGTGTAGGGTGGCAAACTTGTAATTTAAATGTAATTTGACACTAGCTCGAGTCAAGAATGCTAACTAACTCGTAATAAGTCCTAGAAAAATCTAAAAAAATCAGGAAAAATCCTATAAAATAACACAACACCACGACACATAAATGACATGCACTATAACTAATAACCCACCCAAATACGATATACGCGTCCTAATGTGTTATTCGGCCTAAACTAATTCTACGATCACAAACTGAAAAAAAAAACAAACCATCAACTGTATACTCTCATATCCACTGATAACTCAGTATGCTGATGCGTATTTGACGCTATCATCGAATACTTGGGTGTACACGAACCCTCATAACCCGTGCACACGGTCGGCCTCAGCCCCGTGCACGTGCTCTGAAAGCTAAGCCGACTCGAACAACGGTCGAACCGACCGGCTAACTTCCATAAAACCCTAACTTGAGTCGCGGGTTTTACACCAATGGTATCCTATACCACTCTATCCCACCAATAGACGCCACTGATGACTGTAGTCGAAAAACTACCAAATAGCTGCCAGAAAACCATCAAAACCCGCCGAAAAACCATCGAAACCCTACCAGAAAACCGGATTCGTGGAATTTGCCAGACCTTCTGCTGAACTCATCCAGTCGAACCTGATCGTACTTCGAGCACCGCCGAGCACCGAATTTGATCTCTGAGATTCAAGGAGAAACCCTAGTCATCGACCGACGACGAGAGGTATAATTACCTCATATTTAAATATTTAAAATTGACAATCATTAGTGCTACATGCTACGATTGATTAATTGACATGATAAATGTCTGATTGTGAATGAAATGATGATTTGCCTGATTTGATTGATAGTGAATGGATGTTAGTGATCTAACTAAGTAAATTCAATCTGAGCCTGTTAACTAACCACGCTATAACTTATAAAAATATAATGAAATTGGTAGAAATAGGATGAGTTAGAATTATTTTTGTAGTAATAATTGTTGTTTGGTGATGGATGATTATTGTGCTGTGTGTGTGATGTTCATATGAGTTTGATGTATCAGTCAGTGAGTGGGCGTTAGCTTTTAGTTTGATGTGTAGGTATGGACTAGGAGCTCACTTCTTAGGCACAAAGACACACTTAGAGCTTCTACTAGGTTCATTAGGACTTACTTTTGGTTTTATTTCTGTACTCCATCGTGTTTTGTTTTTTTCTAGGTAAGCGGACGTGTCGAGTGGTGGATTTATTGTATCCCACTCCACGCAGGCCATTTAGTCGCCTCTTATATCCGGATTAATAACCCTCGAGGATGAGATCCCTCGAGTTTATTTTTGAAACTCAGATCCATCTCACGATGCCATCGGGCCTATTATATGAATCCCTACCGAGAACTATATACGTGTTGTTTTCACATTTTCAATGAGAGATAGAATGAGGGGAATTCGACAACCATGCTATGTGAGCACGTGCCATTCGAAGTTGGAAATACCGATAACCGTGCTACATGAGCGGGTATGTGCCAATTGATAACGGGCTCTGGATTGGTGTATGGGCCGTTCCATTCCCGAGGGATCCTAATAACTCCACCTTTGTGTTCCTCAAACTCGGAGAAGTGTGGATGTTTACGGGTACTGCTATGCAGCGCGTGTCTAGACTTGTGGTTTTAAAGGGTACTAAAGACGACTCTCTGAGAGTACTTGGTCTTAGTTCTCAAGGCCAAGAGAATTATGGAGGTAAGAAGAGGGTTTAGGATATATATAATACCCCAATTTCAGTTCACTTAAGAACTGAATCAAAAATGTTGCAATCAAGTCGAGACATGTTGAAAGTTGTCGGTCAGTACGACTCGATCGATAAAATAGATTGAAATTAACTTCTTGGTATCATGAGAATGGAAGACATTATTAAATATACGTTAAAACACATCGAACATAAATAAAAGTAAGAAAGTAAATAACTACGCTAATCTCAAGCGCGTGTAGCATTTATCTGTCCTCCCACCAACGTCAACTGAAGATTGCAAATCCTACATAATTATGTGAAAAACGTCAATAACGATTGGTTCGAAAAATAACGAATACGAACTGGCAAATGGGTATTCCATTACCCACGAAAACTTATGAAACTTTAAGATTGCCTCACACTAGGTGGTAAGCAACATACTTATGCAAGTGCTAGCTTGCATGCACGACTCATAATTATATTCATACATACATCGCTTACACTTTCACATCTTTCATATCACCTGCTATGGTATTCGAGTGGCAAAAGGAATAGTTAAGTTAGGCCACAAATTTCAGAAATGTGCTGCATTATGCAATACCCTCATACACCGCACTACCTTAGGGTTTGAAGAAGTACTAGTGCGATTCATACATATTTCCGTATTGCTCACTCTCTTATTTGTGAAATCCGTAAAAATGCTCATACTTATATAATAGGCATTATACATTTTTATAGCTTAAGTTTGAAAACAAACAACGGTTCTCATCCTTGTAGTTTTATTGAACATGTGTAAAGCACAGCTAAATGGCCCAACATCGGAGGGATTCGATAAAATGCTATCGATGTTGTCCTACGTATAAAACACAATTAAACTCAACATGCAAGGAGTCAAGCAGAGTGGGAGAGTCTTACGGATCTGTGGTCCAAGCTCCAACCGTATCTGCACATCTACGGCGAGCTCGGACTCCAAAACCTACATCAGAACCTACTACTAAGTAAAATATTAAAACCTCTATATGATGCATGTTTGTGATGTGTGCTCATATCATCAGTACATCCTAACAAGGAAAACATCACTAACAAACCTATAAATAAACATATGACACAAAAATTGAGACATAATAATAATAAATAATAAATAATAAATAAATAAATAAATAAACCAGAAAAATACACTCATAGATAATTAATTAAATAATAAATACGTAAACATGATCAATACTCTAATCATAAAATAATAATATAATTATACTATATAAATATATGAGTAAACATGAGTAAATATCAACATATACTTGTGTTAGTAAATATATAAAGAATTGAATAAATAAATATATATATATATATATATATATGTAATAATTCAATAAATAAACAAATAAACAATCAAATAGTTCATACTCATCAATCATGAATATTAATAATATCATAGTCATACAATACACACATAAATAATTAAATACAAATAAATACTAACATGCACATAACGTACCCTAGTAGGTATTGAATATAATAACCGTCCCAAAATTTATGTTAGTATTAAATCCAATACCTACTAGGGTACAATGCAATATATTCGACAATTGAGCGAAATTTCTCATTATGACTTTAATATATTTTCGAGGACGAAAATTCCCATGTTGGGGATATTGTAAAACCCCAAAAAAATTGAGATGTTACACGTAGTAACAAAGTGAACCAAGTTCCGTATTAGATTAATATTCTTATATTAAGAGTCATAAAAAGGAATTTTGAGGACAAAATTTTTTTAAGTTGGGTGGAATGTAATATCCCTCCCAAACTTTATTTTAGTATCACATCCAATACCTAATGGGGTACGATCCAATATATTCGATGATTGAGAAAAATTTCTCATTATGACTTTAATATATTTTTAAGGACAAAAATTTTTAAGTTGGGGATATTGTAAAACCCCGAAAAAATTGGGATATTACAAATGGAATACCCATTTGTCAGCCTGCTATTTTATCAGTAGTGGGGGTGTGCTTCTTCTACCATTTGGGAGTGGTCATTAATGATATACGTAACAACATGCAAACTCAAAACTGTAGCGGGGTGTGCTTCTTCTGAAGGGAGGGAGCTTAGCATAGGCTCACACAATAAGATAATTAATATGATAAAAAATTAACATGTATATTACCTCATTTTCACTTTTATTATGCAACTTAGTAATTTCAGCACTAATGCAGCATTCGCTAGTGGGTCTTCATGTTGATGGTTGAGAAGGGAATTCAACTACGTGTTGCAACTCTTCTATCAATGTGAGTTAAACATGGATAATTAAATCGTTCTTAGGGGACTTATGTCATTTTTATATGTTTTGGTCTATTTTGTTTATGGTTTAGCTACATGAACACACTTTCATTTAATCTTATTGAATTAGTATGACTTTGCATGCTTTACACCATTAATTATTTTTTCCATGTTATATTTATCTTTGAAATCGTATTGTTATTACATATATCTCTTTTGTCATTTATTTCTCCCTTTTTAGTAGTGGCTGTCTCATGTTTTTGAACAGGTCATTATAATTAACGTATTTTAGGTTGTTCACTAAGGAGCCGAAGCTCATAACATGGCAGCACAATCACACAAAATAACATGCACATTACAGAGTCAGGGGATTAGTATTGTTCATGGCAAAGCCTACACATACAACAATAAACATGCACAAGTATCACTCCAAAAGCTTACTACATCAGGGATTAAAAATTGGGAGAAGTGGCAGCAAGGTTACTAGGACCATGGAAGTTGACAGATTTTGCAAAATTTGGCCCCAGTTTATGCATTTCCACACCATATTAGTCGAATTGCATAACATAAAACATGTATATATACTTGTTTGAGTGAAACAAGATCTAAATCATGCAAATAAAAGACCTACACAGAAAGTTATGATTTTTTATTGTGAGACAGTGCAAGATAATGATAGCAGTACACTTAAAAATACATATCTATTTGTAGACATAGTTAAATTCAATGAAACCAACTTCTACGGAATACTAACAAATAGATATATATGGAAGAAAGGCAAAAAATGTATATAAAAATGGAGAGATGCAAATAGCAAGATAAAACAATACAAAGAGGCAAAGATCTAAACTGTTCCTCTGAGGGGACCAAGGGGAGTCTTTGGGGGCTTCCTACCTCAAGACCCATGACCCTAAGTGGCTAGGCTAGGCTAGGAGGAGCCTAGGAGGGGCTGGAAGGCCTTTTAAGTTAGGGGAAAGCAAGGGAAACAAGAGGCAATGGGGGAAGCCGGATAGAGGCTCAACCTCTATTTATAGACCAAAATAGAGGCCAGCGCAGGGACGTTGGGTCAACGCCTTTGCGTTGTGCTCTGTTGGTTTGGACCATGGAAAGCTAGAAACAAGGCACACAGTTTTGGAGGTGTGAACCAAAGCACATGCCAACACAAGGTCAACTTGCTGGCGAGAGGCATTGGGCAATGCCTTTGTGTTGAGTGCAAAGGGAGGGAAATTCAAAAGTGCGGGAGCAAGGGGCACTGGCCAGTGCATGCGCCCACAATTGAAACCCTAACCCTAAAAATGACTAGCACAAGGGCATTGGGATAGCACCTTTGCACCAAAACCTAACTTTGTGCATCTAGGGTTTTCACGCTAGGTCGGATGGAGTGACCTCAAAAATCATGCCACAAGTCCAGCAAGAGTTAGGATAGACCAAAATGGTTCCGAACAAACAACAAACACATGTAAGACACGTGAGTGAATCGGCCTTAACCTCTAACTAGACTCGACTCAACTGCCCAAAAAAATTAAAAGGGTCGGGCACGAAGCGTCCAATCTGGGTAGCGAAGCCAAAGGAGGCTAGGACCCTACTAACCCGATTTGGGTAACAACAAAATTGAGTCAAAAACCCTTGAGTGGATGGCTTGGGTCGTGCATAAACACTAAAAAAAAAATCATCATGCTTTTCTACATGTCTTCTTCTTTGTATTGCCAATTTTAGTCGTGCAAACAAACTCTAGATACTTTTATATTTAGAAATATTTAAAGGTGAACATATATTTTTTAAAACTTTCTCCATGCCAGAAATTATTCATCAATCTTAAATTGGGGAGAAACGTTTTTACACGTCTTCTTGGTGTTGAGAAAAAATTAAAAATGATTACATACACAGCTTCAAAAAAGTAAAAATATTGAGAAAAATAAGACCTTTCCTCCGCTCCAAGAATTAAGATAGAGAAGACGTGATAACACTATCACCTTTCTCGATACCATTTTTTTTTAAATGTGAAGAAAAACCATTTTTTTCTTGTAAAAATATATCAAATGTATTCGTTGTGGAATTTTACTTTTCAAATATAGTTGAGAATGATTGTAGAATACTTAATTATTACTTTATGAATGTTAAAATTTGGAAAAATAATTAAATTCCCAATAAGAAAGAATAAACTTGTAAAATAATTATTTAATAAGAAAGGTAGTATTTGGGACAACACGTGGACTATAAGAGTTGTACGCAGCAAGTTGTTAGAGATTTTCTTTTGTTATATTATAGTTATAATAACGATAACAAGATTGTACTTTGTGGGTGGTACACTAGTACTTAGACATATGGAGAAGATGGCTTCAAGTCATGTTTGCTATAAGAAGAAACTCTACGAAGAGGAAGATTTTTCTAATTATAAATAGTCTCTTTTTCAGTAATCATGAAGAAGAAACTCACTACCGCACCGGTGTTGAGTTTACCAGACAATCATGATGATTTTGTAGTATACAATAATGCCTCCGGTGTAGGGATGGGTTGTATGTTGATGCAGAGAGACAGAGTGATAGCCTATGCTTCCCAGCAGTTGAAAGTGCATAAGCAAAACTACCCACACATGACTTAGAGCTTGCAGTGGTTGTATTTGCAATGCACATATGGAAACACTATCTGTATGGAGTGTCCTTCCATCTATTTGTTAAACATAAGAGCTTGAAGTACATCTTCACACAGAAGGATCTAAATAGTAGACAAGGCACATGATTGGAGTTCCTAGCGGATTATGACATTGACATTGCCTACCATCTGGGTAAGGCAAATGTGGTTGCCAATGCCCTATTCAAGAGTTCAGTAGTATGTGGAACCCGATTGGTAGCTATGGGTATACAGTATGAGGACTAGACAGAGGATGTAGCTGACTGACACCTTGTGCCAATGTTTGTGAGGCTGATGATTAGTCCGAGTATGAGAGACCATATCAGATAGGCACAAGCAGTTGATCAATTACTAGAGCAGTAGTTCCTTCAGGGTTCTCATTCCGGGTTGGTTAGAGAGGCAGACGATTTGTACTGGATGTGAGGACGATTATATATGCCAGATGTTGCAGAGTTTCCCGAATTGCATAAGGGCATTCTTCACGAGGCCCATCAATCAAGGTTCACGGACCACACTGGCTCTGTGAAGATGTATCACGACTTATGCCAATCTTATTGGTGGCTGGGGAACAAGAAGGACATCTTTCACACTGTATCGCGATGTCTTGTCTATGAATAGGTCAAGATCAAGCACTAGAAACCAGGCAGTTTGTTGTAGCGATTACAACTGCTAGAGTGGAAGGGGGATTACATCACGTGCGACTTTGTTACACACCTACCCCCTTCCAAGCGATAGGTGGATGCAGTCTGTGTTGTCTTCAATAGGTTGATGAATTGGCACACTTTATACTGATTCATATGACCTGCCCCGTGTCTACGTTGGCTAGATTATACCGGGACCAAATGGTTAGACTCCATGGAGTTCCTAGGGAGATTGTATCAGATAGGGACCCTTCCTTCTGGAGATCTTTCTAGCGAGAACTTGGGATGGAGACTAAGTTTAGTATAGCCTATCATCAAGAGACTAATGTCCAGTCTGAGAACATGAATTAGATCATGGAGGACTTGCTCATGTCATGCCTGATAGACTTCGTGGACCATGGGAGGAGCATCTTCCCTTGGTAGAGTTTGCGTATAACAACAACTACAACACCAGCATAGGGATGGCACCCATCAAGGGATTGTATGGCAGACCATGCAGATCACGGTCGTGTTGGCTACAGGGTGGTGAGTCGCTGATAGGGATGTCAGTTTCGCCTTTGAGGGTTGCATTTTCATGAAAGTCTCACCAACTAAAGAAGGCATACATTTTGTGATGTGGGGCAAATTGGGTCCAAGGTATATTGACCCATTCGAGGTATTAGCACCTTGAATGGGTAATGTGGGGCAATGACTCGAAGTATTAGCACCCTTCCATGTTTTGGTTGAGTGTTATTGTATGTTGTATGTTGTGTTATTATATTATTACTATGGGGCCGCTATACTTTAGAGCATGGCTAACCATCGTTTGTAGGGTATATAAGCCCCAGTGTCATGGAACATGCACACCACAATGTCAAACAACATTCAGTCACGACACCTATTAATCACGGACAGAAATCTCCAGGTGCCGTATTTTATATTTAATGTTTTATATTTTATATTTTACATTTATATTTTATAGATTTTCATCTTCAGACAATAGTTATTATAATGATTTTGTAAGATAACTGAACTTCATGGGACAAGGGAAAGTACCCTTCGGGAGTAAAGAATTTTATGCCAATAATGGGAAAACAAACGCAATTTTGTGATTTATATCACGAGTAGTTAAAGACCCACTCCATGAGCAAATGCATGTAAAACTTTTTAATAATAAGGATATACAAAATTAGTTTAAAAAAATATTACTATATTATTTTTAAATAAAAGTGAATATTTATTTAATTTTATTAAAAAATATAGTTGCATACAAATATCAATAACAATTTTAATTTTGATAAAAAAATAATTAAATGGAATTTATTAAAAAAATTTATTCGGATAAAATTTTCATATGATATCGTATAAGTTTCAAGCGAACAAATTAACTAGAAATAGCATTAGGAATAGGAGTGCCTATTAGGTTGGCTTCCTGTAAAACCCGACCAGACCAGACCCTAACGATAAGCTTTTGATAATTAATAATCGGGTTTGGTTTGAGAAAATTAGGTGTCCGGTTATAAATGGTCGGGTTTGGTAATAGGGTGATAGTACCTGGTATCCAATACCCGATTTATAAATTACAATTTTAATTATGAAGATTTATACCTTATTATTTTTTTAAAAAATAATATTTATCAATAAAATTATCAAATATCATATTTATATTTTAAAATATTTTTTTTACTTAGTTTCAATTTTTAGGACATATTATTATTATATAGTTTGAATTTTTTTCCAGGCATATAATTTCAATAGTTAAATGAGTACCCCTTGAATAAATATTCAGGTTTGATTTTGTCCTAATGGTAAAAAGTCAGAGTTGGTATTGAAGATATAAAATTAAATAATAAATTGTTGGGTTTAGTTTATAAACTTAACTTAAATGGTGGGTTGGTTTATAAACATAGCTTAAATGGTGGGTTTGGTTTAGGAGTACCGACCAAACATGACCAATAGGTACCCCTAATTCCTAAGTTAGAAAGAGAACAAGGATTAGCTATCTCAAATAACTATATAGTTTATTAACTTAAACATACATGTGACTTGAAAATTTATAAGGATCCAGACACATTTACAAAAAACATGGAATGTGACAACTTCGAAAAGTGGTTCAATATATAAAAGAAAAGGTAAAGTCAATGGATAATAGCAAAATCTGAAACTTAGTAGAGTTGTCAACATAATCAAAAGAAATATGTTATAAATGAGTCTTCAAGACCAAACGCGGCTCGAAAGGTAATATCGAAAGGTGTAAAAGTAGATTTGTTGTTTAAGGTTTTACTTAAAGAATTTGCATTTGACTATAATGAAATCTTTTTATCTCCAATTTTAAAAAAAATATTCGTTAAGAATTATATTGCTTTCGTGATGCACTTCACAAAATAAATGTGCAAACTACTTTTCTGAATAAGTTTTTTTAATAATAATTAACAATAAATAAATAAATAAATTATTAAAAAATATAAATTAAGTATGTAATATTTAGTAACAAATTTTAATTTGAGTAGTATAATTATAAAAATATACAAATTTATCAATATTTTTAAAATATCTAATTTTGAGTAGATTATCCTCCAAAGCTTTCTTAAAATATAATAATAATAATAATAATAATAATAATAATAATTTTAAATTAAGTAATTAATAATGGGCCCCATATACTATAGTAAGGCTAGAATCAACTACAAGGCTGAAACATAATGAAAGATAAAAAAAAAAAACCCAACACTTTAATATAAGGGGTTGATATTAGACGTCATGTCTATTAATCACTCCCTCTAAGGGTTTTTTTTTTAAAAAAAAATTCAAAGTCCAAGTGGATTAATCACGCCCCTCTAAGATAATTTATTTTTAAAAAAAAATCGAAGTTCTCTAATAAAGATCAGATCATTGAAATTCATTTCAAAATATAAGGTAAGTAAATAAATGACATTAATGTATACTAATTATTTAAAATCGATAATGATGGTTTATTGAAGTTAATGCGATATGAAAATGGTGCATTCATTACATAAGAATCTTACGTTTTCGTGTTAATAATTGAGGTGTTCTTTAGTGGTTAAGTTAAGAATTTTTAATTTGGAAGCTTTGTGTAGGGCAGGGATTTACTATGGCAAGTGTTTTAGCAAACTCGCTGGAACACTTATATGATTAGCTTAAAACTCTTTAATTGGGTGTGTTTAAAAATTTAACTATAATAATCAAGTTAATCTCCTTCGATTAAGGAGATTTAAGTTAATCATGCAAGTGCTACAGCGAGTTTGTTGTAGTATTTACTCCAGCAAATCCCTAGCCTTTGCAAAGAAGTGAGAGAGTTCTTTGATTTATACATATAAGGGTTAATTAATTGTGAGTCGCTTGGTTATGGAGATCAAGATATTAAAAATAGGGTTGTCGCAGAGTGTATTTGCCAGATGATCAAATACAATTATGGGATTATGCTTTATAAAGTTAGTATTGATGACAGTCAAATATGTTTTGCTTTATAAAATAGAGTATTTATGTGTAAGAAAGATAAAATATATCTAGATGATCAAATACGGTTATGTTTTATAAAGTAAATATTAATAACAATTAAATATGGTTTAAAATAGATCTAGGTGATCAAATACAGTTATGTTTTATAAAGTATTAATAACAATTAAATGTGGTTTTGCTTTATAAAATAGAGTAATAATCTGTAAAAAATATTAAATAGAGTGTTAGTGAATAAAAAAGGTAAAGGCAAATTCATGATCCTACTTATTTTATTCAAGTTGAAGATTATAAGTATATCTCTATCAATATATTACTTCTATCCCGATAAATAGATAATATAGGACTAACTAATTAGAAGATCTTACATTTCACTCACCGAAAAAAGTTTTGCCCCAAAAATTTTTTTTATACCTCATGAACCTAAATTGTATTTAGACATACCCTCCATCATCCAATAGGACCAACACGGCTTAGATAACAAACGCCAACAAATTCTAATTATATTCAAGACTATTTCTAATTACTAATACTTATCTAACATACAAAAATTATTATTAATAAATATTTATTCTGTGTTAGATAAGTATTAGTAATTGTCTTAAATATTAAATATAATTACCATCTGATGCTATTACACCTAAAACCAACAATTTGGTAAGACCAATAAAAGTGAAGATCCATGTGGCAATTTGGTAATTACCCATGAAGATCCACATGAAGACCAAGTGTTAGAGTACAATGTGGGTATGTGGAATAGGTAACAACGACCACCCAGTGTTTACATTAATTGAAGTCATATGTATTAACTAATAAGTTGCATAAATCCAATCACTTGAAGTAAGAATAAGATTTTGAGCACATCAAAGCATCCAACCTCTTAACTACAACAGGGGTGTGCCTCTTCCATTGTACTGAGCGATCATTGCATTTGCAAAGGCATCCTTTTAGTTGTCGAAGAGGTGCTACCTTTTCCATCCTTTTTTGCTCCTTCAAGACGTGCCGGGTCGAAATGTGTGATTGGTTTCTATTCTTACTTAAAAAAGAATGAGGACATTCTTCCACTTGTCATTTGAAATTTAATCTCTTCCTTTTGTTTGAATAAGGTTCCTAGCCTTAGCAGATTCCTCCTTCTAACTGGGAAAGTGCTAACACCGCTGATGCAGCATCCACAAAATAAGCATCAATTTACCTTTCAACACCTTTTCAATGAGCATTTTTCCCACAGCATCTTAAGTATGCTACAAAGAAGCATGAATGAAAGGGCTATGCTATATGCAATCAAGACATTCAATAGCAAGCACCATCAACAGACATGGAAAAAGAGCAGCAAGCTAAGACTTGAACAAGAAAGCTGGACTTTGTGGGTAAAATTGGTATGAAGGTCTGTCCTTAGAGTACTCATGTTTTGAACTTTAAGTCTAAGTATCCCTCATATGTAGTAAGATTCAGTATGCATTGAATAAAATCTATTGATGGTCGTCAGTCTTAAGCCTTCTTGAGGGTTAAGATCTATTTTCATAAAGTTTGTATGACAGTAGTCCAACGAATAGCTTCCTAAATATTAACATCGCACTTAGGGGTGCCCCTAGACCAAAAAATGGGGTGTTACAACACACCACGCTAAGCAAAGCCAAAATCATAACTTAAACTTATTACACCACACAACCTAAACCCACTTAGGGATCATACATATTTGAGTTACATTTCCCAAAATACATAACAGTTCATAACCAAAACAATACAACGATAACTACCCCTGCATGAGCCACTCCATTTTTTCGTTATTGTCGTCCAATGCTAACTAAAACTTATATATATATATATATATATATATATATA
>JAVDBV010048987.1:0-14033 GCA_032619315.1 Piper longum | reverse complement strand
GGGAGGAGTAGGGAGGGCCAGGGGCAGGAGGTTAAGGGCAGCTGCAAGAGGGCATCAATAGAGAGGTCAATTAAATGTGGGTTATTAGATTTTAATTCAGCCGTTTATATTTAACCTACACTATTTTTTAAAAAAAATTATATTATAATAAACGGTTGAGCCCCCGCTCTCGCTCCCCAATGGATGAGGTTAGTTTGGTACGATCGAAAGGGCGGTAGTTAGCAGTTTATCTTGTGCACACGTTTCTGTCGTCTAAACGGTTGAGTAGCCTTGCCACCCGACGATTGACAAAGTCGAAACTAAGCTTACGTAGAAAGAACAAGACGACTTCTCACTTCTCTCCTCCTCCTCCTCCTCCTCCTACTGCTTCTCATTATTATTCTTCTCTATTTCTATAATCTATAATAAAAATTTTCAGCCCACCATTGCTCTCACGTCTCTTTGGATTCTCCTACTCCAGCCCCCTTGGTTGCTCCTTCCATTACCCATCTGTGTTCTTGGTGTTTTCTCCCCCCGATCCCCATAGGTTGCACGAGTCTTCCTTTCTTTCCCTCCACGCTACTTTGTCTTCAAAAAGCGAAGTTTTTGAGAGATTCTTTCCTGTTTTAGTTCGAGATACAGGTCATAAGAGGTGTTTGTTTAGTGTTGATTTGGGTGGATTCTACTTTTTCATGGACGGTCGTGCTCGTGCTGTGACTGCGAGGGCTGTTGTTTGTGTGTGCGTGCTGGTTTTCTATGCTGCTTACGTCGAAGCCATTGGTGTTTTCCGTGTCCAACGCAAGTTTTCTGGGTTGGGCAGGTCTTTGGATGATCTGAGATCCCATGAAGTCCACCGCCATGGCCGGATTCTGGGTGCTGTTGATCTCCCTCTAGGTGGCAATGGCTCTCCCACTGATGCTGGGTAACACATCACTTTTTCCCTGTTTCTACTTTCCTCTTTGTGTTCCCTGTTTTGAACTTTTGATTGAGTCTTCTCTGTGAAGTTGGCTTTCCGATTCGATAGATGATCCTTCCATGAATTTTGGGTCATTTTTATCACAGCAGGAATTGTTTTTTTTTTTAATTGCTAATCAGTCAAGTTTATCCCTCCTTGAAGTGTTCTACTTGTTATGGATTTGCTAATTAATCTGGAAATGATGAGCTTCTGCTTTATGTACTATGCACATGCGCCAATTGTTTTTGCACATTATATGATGTTAGGTGATTTGTGTTACCCGGTTGATTCCTTGTATAATTAGTCCTTGTGTTGAGTAATTTGTTGTCTTTTACTGGATGGTATTAGGTTATACTATGCTGAACTTGAACTCGGAACTCCCCCAAATAAATACTATGTACAAGTTGACACGGGAAGCGACATACTTTGGGTGAATTGTGCAGGATGCAAGCAATGTCCGAGAAGGAGTGACCTTAGTGTATGTTCAGCATATTTGCTTTCCTTCACGAACTATGAACATTCTGATTTTCAAAATAATGGATCATTGAAATTGATTGGTGTATTGTTGTGCATGTTTCTGGTTGGAGTTGAATAATTTTAGGGTTTAGTTTTATGAGGCGATACCAATTGAGTGCATGCTCTGATTATTTTTCTTTTCCAGATTTTAGATATTTTTTCTTATATGTACGTTGAAATATTTGCTATGGTGAATCTCTTAAATTCTGAACCACCTTCCTGACATTTGACTAATCCGCAAGTATTCTATGGCGCCTTATTTCATTATTTAGTTTAATAAACTTTTCATCGTTCCTTTCTTGTTCTGTGTTTTTTTTCTGGCTTCATGTTAATGTCTAAATTTGATTTGATAATATTGCTGATTTGTGGCAGTTTTTCTATGCAGATAGAGCTTTCATTCTATGACTTAAGAGGTTCCCAAACTGGATCGGCGGTCACTTGTGATCAACCTTTCTGTTCTTCAGCTTTTGATGGACAAAATTTGAACTGCAATCCTGGGGCCCTATGCCAATATCAGGTGCGTTATGGGGACGGAAGCTCTACGAGTGGATATTATGTGGAGGACTTACTTCATTATGATCAAGCATCTGGAAATTATCAGACCATCAAGACCAACGCAAGTATTGTATTCGGGTGTGCATCTTACCTTTGCAAATTGCTCCTGAAAAAACACCAGCTTTGTATGTGTTTCGTCAGCACATTTTACTCTCTGGAATTTAATGTAGTAGACCTGGAAAAATTAAAATGAAATGAAGCCTCCGGTTGTTTAAATTTTGTTCAAGCATTAAACTACAGTTACCCCATTTTCTTTTAGTGGACCATCTTCTGACTCTTTTGATTGTTTCTCTTGACTGTGGTGCAGCTGTGGGGCAAACCAATCAGGGGATCTTGGTGCAGCAAGTGGAGCAGTAGATGGGATTATTGGTTTTGGGCAATCAAATTCTTCTGTGATTTCACAGCTAGCTTCAGCTGGAAAGGTTAAAAAAATGTTTGCTCATTGCTTGGACACCATTAACGGAGGAGGAATTTTTGCCATTGGACAGGTTGTGCAGCCTAAAGTGAAAACAATTCCTTTGATACCAAACCAGTATGTGATTTACCATAGCATTTTCTGATATGTTTACTACTTCTTTACTAATGGGCTAACTTACACAAATTCAACGTAAGCAAAAATGTTAGAATTGCATCTCAACCTGTTCTCTAAACAATTATACAAGCAAATATCGACTTAGTTGTAAAGTTTAGCAGGGAAGTTTGTTTCTTAATTGCTAAATAGAGCGAGCCCCATAGCATCATCTATTGGCAGAAAAAAAGTCTGCAAAAGAGAATTCAAGGTTTTACTGTAATCCTATTTCTTGTCAAACTTAAGTTTTTTAATAAAGGGCCAACAACTGATATAGACCAAACTAATTTGTGATGAATGAAAATACTAGCTTCATGCACAAATGTGGTCAAATTCATACAAACTATTTCAGAGGCAAGTCTAGGGATCAAAAAAGGATTTCAATATAGGTATGTAATGCTTAATACTACAAACTCTGCTTTAAGCTTCACTATGGTAGAGGGATGTCCAATAATTTGTTCAGTTTGATAATCTACTCTTAATCAAGGAAACACTTACATCTTTACTTCACAATAGCCATTGTTTTATTGAAAAGTACTGCTATGTTTTCAAACTAGTGATACGGTTATTAAAATTTTTTAACTTTCTTTTTAGGCCACACTACAACGTGAATATGAAGGGAATCGACGTTGGTGACTCTGCATTGAATATTCCATCTGGTATATTTGATACTGATATTTCAAAAGGAGCAATTATAGATAGCGGCACCACCTTGGCTTACCTTCCTGAAGCGATCTATAACCAAATGATTACTGCAGTATGCAATGGGAAGTTTACCTATTTTGAAGTTTCTCATCTGATTGTTAACTGAAACAGTCTTTTCCTTTTTAGATCATGTCTTCCCAGCCAAATGTGAGGTTGCAGACCTATCAGGGCTTTCAATGCTTCAATTTTATTGGAAGGTAGTTTGATAACGCCGCTAAGCTTCTTTTACATTCGAGAATATGGTGAGCTTAGGAATGACACTATCCTAGGAATGTACCAAGTACTTGAGGTTATTAATGCAGTATGTGGGAAACAAGGAGCTTGCAGAGTCTATTTAGCCAAACATGTCATGCAAATGGAAACCACTTTTACAATCGGACTAGTTCTTTTTAATGCAGTGTCGATGGCCAGTTTCCAACTGTGACTTTATTATTTGAGGATAATCTCTCTTTGACAGTTGATCCTCATGACTATTTTTTTCAAATTCAGGTTAGTAATGGTTCAGCGATGAGTTATATGTTTCCAGGCCTCTATTTCTATTTCAACTATTGTGAAAAAAGTGATTGAGCTCTAATCTTCATGATTTTTGGACTCAGTATTTGTTGGCTGATCAAATTCTGTGGGCTTTGTGTAAATGCATAAGTCATGTAAACGTCAAGCCCTCTCTTATGTATCGTTACTGATCATTGAGTAATTTTATTATGCTTTTCTTAATAAATAGGCTGATGCATGGTGTATTGGTTGGCAAAGTAGTGGAGTTCAGACTAGAGATGGAAGAGATATTACCCTTCTGGGAGGTATTTTGTTATTCATCATTTTTCATGTGTAACAAGTCCATATTTTTTCATAGTGTTGAGAGTTCTCTACATCAAAAGTAGACTTTAGATTTGTGGCGTATATTAATAACTTTACATACTACTAATCACGGACAATTTTACTTCATTTACAGTATCTTTTGTTGCAATTTTCCTTTCTGTTTCTTCTCTGGAATCAAATGTTAGACTTTGCCATGGATGAACTGATTTGAACAATTGCAAAACATGATTCCAATCAAGCCGAGCATTCCTTGAGATGAAAGCGTCTTTGCATATCTAGTTCACATTTGGGAAATTTTCTGAATGATGACTTTTATCAACCAAGAAATTTTAACTTAAAATTGGAGTGGTAGGTATATAAAAATGAAAAATTTGATTGGCTCTGAACTCCACATCTCCTCTGTTAGAATGCTCTGCTAAAAACACTAAATCAATAAGGCCAAGTGACAGCAGAGAAATTTATAAGCGCATGAACTATTTGTTGCTCATGCTCTGCGACATTTTTCTGCTTTTATCTTCCACATTCTCACTGTCATTTTACTCATGCAGATTTGGTGCTATCTAACAAGCTTGTTGTTTATGATCTTGAGAACCAAGTCATCGGATGGACCGATTACAACTGTGAGTATCATATATACATGATAGATAATTAAAAGTTACATCCATGAAATGTCAATTGCGATTTCAAAACTCATGTAAATTTGCAATGACCTTGCTGAACTAATATGTATTCCATTAGTTTTCTTATATCTTGATATCAATTCAAGCCGGATGAGTACTCTTTACTTCTTTCTTACATGTTTTTCGAGAAGAAGTTGATGAGCATCTTGTTTCAATGATTTTAGGCTCGTCTAGCATCCAAATCCTGGACGATGAAACTGGCCAATCATACAGCACAAATGCCTCTAGCGTTCATGCTTCTTCATTAGGTCATCTTCAAGCACCTTCTGTCACCGGATTGCTACTAACCACCATCTTTCTTTTCAAGCTCATTCATTGAGTTTGTGTGTGTGTGTATATATATATATATATATATATATATGTATATATGTGTGTGTGTGTGTGTGTGTGTGTGTTTTTTTTTTTAAATTTAGTAGTGCAAATTGATGTAGAAAACATTGTTTGTTTGACCAATAGTATTTATTGTTTATCAATAATTGCAATTTTAACGATTCAAAAGTCCGTCAAAAATTAAAACTACCAATCCCTAATGTGAATACGATCATTATGTTAATCTTGAACTCAACTATTCGTAAAGTTTTCATTGATTAAAAATTAGGGATCAAAGCTATTAGAGGGATTCTATTATGAACTTGAACCTATTTACTTAAGAGAGTGTTATTTATATTTAAATATTATTTGATGATATCTTATTTGTACGACTTCTTATTATATACTCTTAAAATAATATTTTATTTGTCAATAAAACAGTGTCGCCAAAAGAACAATTTAGCCACTTTTGATTCTTATCTCGTAAAAAATTTTGACACTAAAAAAAGCATAGGATAATATAGTATGATAGCTTTAAAAAAAAACAATAAACCCTTTTATGAAGGCTAATCAACATAAGAATATAGTTGGATCACATTAACTTCCTAAACTCAAATTTCATTGGAGTTTCAAATGTTCAAAGTTCAAATTTCTTTAAGAGTTAAACGAATCATGTTAGGGTTTTGGTTGACATAAAAAAAATGTAAATGAAAAAATATATAATGGAATGAAAATTTTAAAATTTTGTTTTATATGTTTAGATAGTAGGAAAATAAGATAGAAAATGAAATAATCTCTCCTACGTATATGTGCGGTCAAAAGATCCCTTATTTTTTTTTATTTTTTATACAAAAATATTATTTTGTAAAATTTTTACATAAAATTATTTTGACCAAAATTAAATTTTTATTTGACTAAATTTCACACAATTAAATTTTTTACCTTCAAATTCTATATTTTTTCGTGCGATTTTAGGACAACTAAACAGACCTTATATTAAGTGAAAATGTAAAAATAAAATAATTGTGAAAAAAAATCATACTTGATCATATTTTTCTTCGTACTTTATTTGTTATTAAACTATGTACCTCGAGTTTAATGTGCTATGATGTTATATTTTTCCAAACATGCATGGGCTCTCTCACGACTCAATCAGAGCTCGGCTTTTATCTTAGGATGATTATTATCCTGACTAAAGTAGTGAGATTTTCAACTTTATAAAACACCCACTTATTAAGTTGACGATGCTTATCTAATAACTGAGATTTAAGTGAATGATAACTACCTAGTAAGCTTGAATATATATCTACTTAATTCCGACACAGTTAATTAGGGCATAGTTAAAAAAATTTCCTATATAAATTATACATAAGTAATAAAACATTAAGACAAATTGAACATTTTACTGAGGGAGATCTAAATTAGCGAGTATGGGTTCAAACTTTAATCGATCATGAAAAAAAAAAGTGATCTAAACAGGTAATCGGGCAGGAGTGTCCGTTTACCCGAACAAGAGAGCCTGAAATGGATGAGGTGAGGCACGAAGGGCTCCTCCAACCTTTGGCCGCCGGATGGTCGTAGCCGGCGATGGAGGCTCTTCGGCTATGCAGGTCGTCGGCGTCCTCCTCCCTCCGCCGCTTCGCCCTCTTCGCCGCCGGTCCCGTGCCTGCCTCCGCTGCCGCCGTTTCCCCTATCAAGCTCGGCCGTGTCCGATGCTGCTCTGGCAGCAGCGGCACCGCTTCCAAGCCCCGGCTTCGCCGCGCATCCTCGCCCTCCTCCACCTCCGACCGCGAGGCCGTCCGCTCCATTCGGCTCAAAAAGGTCAGATTTTTACCGGTGGCGATTAGTGGGAAGGTTGGAAAGATGGTTCCTTGAGTATCGAGATTGATGCCTTTTTTGCAGGTGGAGGAGTTGAGAGGTAAAGGGCATGAGCCGTATGCGTACACTTGGGCCAAGACGCATACGGCGAATGAGCTCCAGGGGTTGTACGCTGATTTGGGGAATGGGGAGGAGTCTTGTAGTGGAGATGATTTTGTGTCTGTGGCGGGGAGGATTGTTGCTCGTAGAGCTTTTGGGAAGCTGGCTTTTTTGACTCTGAGAGACAACTCGGGGACAATTCAGGTTGGTCTCCGGCTCTCCTTGTAGTTGTTTTACTGGTTCTTTGAAGTTTCTAAATTTGAAAAAAAAGAGAGATCATTTTAAATGCATGTCTGAGCAGAGTGAGGTAACTTAATTGGTTTATGATTTTGGTTGATTTTCTCGTGTTTGCTATCTTAATGTTTACTATTTCTTGAGTTGGCAAAACAATACTTGTGGCTTACAAATATATCATATGGCCCTGGATGTATGCAAAACAAGCAGAAAACATGTACTCATTGTTCTTACACCAATAATGGTTGATACTTTCGAGGGGTCCAGTTTGTTTTTGCGATAATGATTCTACAATATGACGATGGTTGTCGGTAACTATTTACATTGACAATCATTCTTTTAGTTGTTTGTGTGTGCGCGCGCGCGTGTGTGTGAGTGTGAAAATTGTATACATTTATTTAATTTCTTTAAAATTTTGATCAATTAAGGACTAACGTGATAGAATTTCCACTTTATGTTCACTTTCGTAATGTATCTGAAGCAATCATACCGTTTAAACAATTTCATGTTTTTCTGCTATTAGCTTTATTGCGAAAAGGAGCGACTTACAGAAGACCAGTTTGAGGAGCTAAAGGTGCTGATTGATATTGGGGACATACTAGGTGTCAGAGGCTCCATAAAAAGGACTGAGAAAGGTTGCTACTCATTGTTTTATCGAAAGGCTGTTTCTTTCTTAACTTGTGATAGCCTTGCTGACTACCAAAATGAAGCACGATATGCATGCTCACTGAAGGGAACTGGAAAACATTGTAGCTATGACTTCCATCATCAAGCTATGGAAGAGTGTCTTCCTTTGAAAAAATGCTTATTTTTGTTGAGGGTTAGACAATATGACTTGTATGATTTAAGCTCGCTTGATAAAGATGTCTCATATGGTTATATTTTTTTTTTAAAAAAATTTTGGCTATCAGTTAAAACCTTCATTACTTAAATAATGAACGTGAAGATTATTACATATCAAACTTATATAGCCAGTGGTGTCTCATAATTCTGTACTTGGTAATGGTGAGTGATAGCTATGGATTAACAAGCTTGTCGGTTTTACTCAGGTGAGCTTTCTGTTTGTGTGAAATCTTTTGAGATCCTCACAAAATCCCTTCTACCCCTTCCGGATAAATATCATGGCCTTACAGATGTGGATAAGCGGTACCGTCAGCGGTATGTTTTATTGTCATTATCACTTTTCTTTTCAAGTATAATTCTGCTTTCATTTATATTATAATGACTGGTATTCACTTGTGGGATTACTTGCAATAATCTTCAGGTATGTTGATATGATTGCAAATCCCGAGGTTGCTGATGTTTTCCGTTCTAGAGCTAAGGTGGACATTTGAAGATTGTATTTCTTCTTTGTGATAATATATCCACTATTGTTTTATATATGTGTTAGGAAAGGAATTCCTTTAGTAGTTATTGCTCATGCCCAAACCTTCTTGTGTGGTGTGCGTGGTGGCAAAGGAGGGGGCTCACTTTCGCGACCATTTTTTCCTTCCCATGGAATTCAAATGATTGCCATTGGCTCTGAAAACATATTGAATAGAACTTCCCAGGAATTTTTTGTTTAACAGCTTTCTCACCTTATTTCGCTCGAATTGCTCTTTAGTTATGATAATGAATTTGCAGAACATGGAATAACAATATTTCTAGAGTATCATTGCCTATAGAACCGCATTGCCATTTTGAGCAAGACATTTAGTATTATCTCAAGAACATGATTTATTTGTTACTCAGTATGATTCTATGTAGATGAGTGTTTTGTCTTATGTTGTGTGTATTTGTCTTGTAGATTGTGTCACAGATTAGGAAAACTGTTGAATCTTTGGGCTTCATTGAGGTTGACACTCCAGTTCTGCAGGTTCTCTCATCTCCTGGATATTGCTTTCAATCAATTGCGAAGGAAATTTATCTGCATGGATGAATATAAATTGAAAATGTGTTTTCTTCTTAGTCTGGTTATGTTTATTTGATAATTTTTGTATCACTAAAGAATTGATTGATTAAATCTTTTTGTAGGAAAAAAATATTGTGGCTGATGTAGCTAAATGTTGTCATTATAAAGAGGAAACTTGAAGTTCCTCAATTCAAAGTGGCAATGCTATTAAGATGAGAATATGTTTGTGTTCCCATTTCCAACATGGAACAATGGGCAAGACCACAAGAGAAGTGGTTATGAAAATCTGTTTCTAGGGTACAATAGACCTATACGATTGCTACATCTCAATTATATTTTATTTATTTATTTTTTCTTTTTATATGTTTTTTGTGGGTGTTTGAACATTTGAAATTGCTTGTTAAATTAGTTTGTAGTTTTTATTTAAATTAAGAACTCTTTTATCTTATTTGTTTGAAGAGTTTTTGAGCTTTCTTTCAAAGGAACAGAAACGAATGAGTTATTTAACATCTTATTTTGAATTACGACCCAGGGAGCAGTTGGCGGTGCAGAAGCTAGGCCATTTGTTACTTACCATAATTCACTTGGAAGAAATCTTTATTTGAGAATTGCAACGGAGCTGCATCTGAAGAGAATGCTGGTAATATTTGCCTCCTCTGTAGTTCCCAACTTGCCGGTGGTGGCTTCTTACCAGACAAAATTCTAATGCTAGTTAAGAATTTATATCATAGTCTTAGTAGCACTAGCCTGAATGTGTACAAGTCAGTTTAAAAATGAAGCTCTCAGTTGCAATTTATGATTCTTGTGGACACTGCCTTTCCTGGTTTGTCCACTGTGAAGTTGGAAAGTTTGGTAGAATGATACTCTGATACTTTGACTTACTCCATGTATCACACAACCTTGTTAAGTTCATGCTTTGTTTCCTACATTGCTTTGATTGAGATTTCACTATTAAATCGACTAGTCGATCACATGCCGGATCCTCTTTTAAGTTCTTCATACGTCCCTTGTTATTATTGTATGCGTCCTGGCTGGTTTGATGTTACATTGTGAACAAGTTTTTAGATGCCCTAGAATTTTTTCACCATGCATTTGACTATAATTAGCTTTGTTCTATTCTACATTGTATTTGCTTTATATACGCTAGCGAATTCAGTTGGTGTAGTTATATTTTGATAGGTTGGTGGCCTTGAAAAAGTATATGAGATTGGTAGAATATTTCGAAATGAAGGAATCTCTACCCGACACAACCCTGAGTTCACCACTATTGAGGTAACTTCTTGCTATTCTACCAATGAATAGTCAATATTTCCCACTCACTATCTTTAGTATCATAATAAACACTTTTTAACTGGTACAACTCTTAGCTTGAGATGTAGATGTACGAAGCATATTCAGATTACCACAGCATGATGAATATGGCTGAAGAGATTGTCACAAACTGTGCGCTGGCAGTGCAGGGAAAGCTTACAATTGATTATCAGGTGACGGGAGAAGCTTGGTTGATATCACTAGTTAAATACGAAATTCCACTCTCAATAGGAAGTTGTGTATTTTGTATGGAGGATCTTGCTCAATGTTTTCTATTATGACTTCGTTATTATCTGTCATAAAGATTTGTTAGTACAGCCTGGAAGCTTTATTGACTATAAATGATATGACCTTTTTATTTTATTTTTATTTTTTATTTTTATTTTTCTGACAATGACCCAAGAAGCTCTCAGAATAATGTTTGTTTGACATACAGGGAGTGGAAATATGTCTGCAGCGACCATGGAAGAAAGAAACCATGCATGATCTTGTCAAAGATGCAACTGGAGTGGACTTTGCAGCATTTGGCAGTGATCTCACATCTGCTAAAGAAGCTGCCACTAAGTTATTGGAGAATGGAAACAGCCTTAATACATGCCCATCTGTTGGGCACATTGTTAATGAAGTAAGCTACCATTATCTATGGAAATTCTTTTTCTTGCTGAATGTTTGTGTGTTTTTTTTTTAATTATGTCGGACACATTGTGAATGAAGGGATTAGCCCTGATATAATGTGCGCTCCATTCTAGAGGGGACTCTGAAAATAGGGGTTGAGGAAAGTTGAATATTAGCTCTTTCATTGCTTGCCTAGCTAGAAATAAAATTGTGAAACCACAAATTAAAGATGCTCCAAGCAAAGTAATACACGGAGTCAAACCTTTAGAATTGTTGCTAGGAGATGTACACACTATATCCATAACGAAACCCGCTGCAGTGACTTTCATAGATGTTGAAAACTTTGAAGCGGATAGGAAAGTAGGAAAGATAGGAGCTCGTTTTCACTTGTTTATTGAGTGTCATCTATAGAATGCTTAGTAAATTAATGTGCTGTGAAAAATAGGAGTCATTTGTTAAAGTTTTATTTCATCATTTAAGCAGCTTCTTATTGTTGCATGTTTTTTTTAAACCAAGTAGCCATTCTTTTATTAGTTTGCAATTTAATATTGTTGCCTAGGTTTTTGAAGCTGTTGTTGAACCCACACTGATGCAACCTACATTTGTCTTGGATTATCCTGTTGAAATATCTCCATTGGCTAAACCACACAGGCTGTAAGCTTTCTCTGGTTTTTGTTCCTTACATCCTCTTTTCTGTTTTTTATTTTCTGAATACTCTGTGTAATAATGTCTTTGCTAACTCTTACAAAATACAGGGTTAAAAAGTTCTAAGTTGCTCATTTGTACTGACTGCTGCCTTATACGTTAATACTGTGCATTCCAGCTATGCAGGTTTGACAGAACGATTTGAATTATTTATATGTGGACGGGAGCTTGCAAATGCATTTTCTGAACTTACTGATCCCATGGACCAGGTAGATATAAAAATGATGGTTTTATGAACAAATAGATGATTTATGGAATTTCCAGCAACTATGTATTCTTGCAAGCATTTCACTGAACTTAATAAGTGACAATATTCTAAATATGACCAACTTTTGTGTGTTGAGCAAAATGGTTTTTTTTTGTAATGTGGAAAATGAATATAACAGTATTATTTTGATTGGTATCTCATGAAGACTATTCAGCATGCTGGGATTATGTTCATATTTATGGAAGGCCTTCATTCATTTTCTGACAATGCATCAAGGAAGAATATTTAGAATTAAAGCTAAGCCACTTTTTTTGCACATGCATTCTGTTTTTGTTTGACACTAAATAAACCTTATACCAAGCCGTGTGCTTTATTTGATTTTTTGATTTTTCCAAAGAGCCGATGCCGTTTGTGATTGGTGAGGATGGCATGCAAAGATATTCTGTTCATGTCTTTGCAGGAGCAGTGCTCCCGGTTGTAGATGCAAGTAATTTGCTTTCATGTGAGCATTGTAGGGAACGTATTTGCATTGGTGTATTGCAAATTAGATCCTTCACCAGGGAGTTGGTTTGTCATGCATATGTTAACTAAAAAAATGTCTATAATTTTTAGTCACGGTTGACACTTGACAATGAAGTCAAATCAAGAGTTTGTTGCAGTTGTCCTAATGGAAAATTATGCTTGCAGAGAGCTCGACTGGAAGAACAAATAAAACAACATAATAATAAAAGGGCTACACTTAATTTAGATGCTATGCCATCCGATACTGAGACACAAGGAAAAAGAGAAGATCTCTCCTATGAAGTGACTCTGGACGAAGACTTTCTTACTGCTTTGGAATATGGAATGCCACCAGCTTCTGGAATGGTAAGGCATAATATTTTGTGAGTTTTCTTGCTAACTACTCAAATGTTGCATCTGTTACAAAAGTTCCCTTGGCCCTTGATATTAATTTTGATAATCATCGGTGCAAGCGTTTTAAACTCTTCTTTGTTCAGGGGAAAAAATGAACGAGTAAAAATTCAGATTGCTCCAACTGAATTTTGGCTTGTAAAGGCATATATAACAATAATAGCTGATATACTGGCCAGGAAATTAGTTGTTGTGACGAGCTTATTACTTTTGATTGTTGTTTATAGTATAATGATGGTGGCAATTTCTCTTCAATAAATACTTTGAAGCACATACTTATAGCAAGTATTTGGAATTTCAGGGACTAGGTGTTGATCGGCTTGTGATGCTGCTAACAAATTCTGCGAGCATTCGCGATGTTATTGCCTTCCCTGTCTTGAAAAATCAGCAGTAATTTCAAGGTGTGGTTGCTGTCTTCATCATGTGTGATTTTCATAACAGGCAATTGGGCCTTCATCGCCAGTCGAGTCTAAGGATTTCTCTCGGTGCACCGGTGCAATGAATTCAATTTTCCAAGAAATGTCATTAGTGATGAGGTGTCATTATCTTTCATTTCTCATTCTTCTAAATTACACAAACAATTGAACAGGTTGAGTTGTGAATTATTTTGGCGGCAAATTATAGTGGAATAAATTCATCATTCTATAATAATTAATGTTCAAGTATTTACCCATATCTGATCAGTGACTAGTGTGTTTTCTGGATAATGAGGTCTTCCCTTCATAGAGTTGTTCCTTGAGTATCTAGTATTGTTCTTCTGCACTCCTATTTGCGCTTATGAATGGACCTGCATGTGTTTTTATTGTCAGACTAGAAGTATGGGAAATTGTCTTGGGAAATATGATCATATCAGGAAGGCCAAAAAATAATGTTGTTGAGAGTATATTCTATGTTTTAATGGGCCTGTTTCTAATTATAATTGGAGATAATCAGCAGTCATGACTCTCCAAACCAACTATTTACATAGAGAGAAACATCCAATATTGCACTTTTTGGGACTGCTGTCTGCTTTACTACCTTTTGTCCAGCTTGGCATAAAATTTTGCTATCGAAAACAAAAGAAGATAAGAGTAGTGTCTGGATGATGAACTCAATATGGTTGTTGCTAACTTGCCATGTAGCATTTGTCTGTTTATCACGGTCAACAGGTGGAACAT
>JAVDBV010048986.1:0-11673 GCA_032619315.1 Piper longum | reverse complement strand
GAGGTTGTGCACTCAGTCAGCGGTTGTGCACTTGGTCGGCGGTTGTGCAACTCTGTCGGCAATAATACTATGTAAATGCTAAAAATCTAATCCTAATCCTATACATTGTAAACCCACTACTATCTCTGACATGTCATCTCCCATATGTCTGTCTTCATAGCGGTGGCTGCTAACTACTATGCTCATGTTCTCCAACCATGCGTGTCTGATCCGGAGGATTTGATTCATGATGCTGACACGTACTATTGTGACCTATGCTGGACCCACACTAATCTCCTGAAATCTGGAGTGGTTGCTCCTCGTGGTGCTAACTGGCCATCGACGACAATCGCTAATCGGGTAGCTTATTTCTAGTAGGCAGTGGTGGTGTGTTCTTTTCCTCGTCGCATTATGGTCTCAATCTCACTACTCACCCTCATTTATTAATACTGTCTTCTAGGAATGGTTCATTACGAGTCATCTACCCAAAATCTTATCTCTGCCTCATATACTTCACTGGTTCCATTGGCAAAAATCCCTAAGGATTTTTCCAAGATAGTCAGTGGTCCATATCATGTGCCAACTAATTTGCCGTTATCTCGATACTTCAGGCTCCTTACTATTGCACTATTTCTTCAAGCTCCCTACTTCAAATTCATCCCTACAATGTACACCATATCCCATGAAAGTAGAACTACTGTGGTGACATGTACAAGACACATCTAGTCAACATCCAATTCTATCTCAACTTGTTAAACATGTTGATAACACGACTACTCCAGTCTCTTATGCGATGGACAGAACTCGTATATCTTTAAACCCAACACAACATCTCTATCAGATTCCTGTCGTCATTTGTTGCCATCCACATCTGACATAAGATGGGATCCTATACTCATTACACCTCCATTAGCACTACAACATACCTCGCTTGCCTCTAACTAACCAATAATCTGATATCATGATAAAAATCCATAAAAATCATCTTGTTATCTCAACCAAGGTCGATTCCACTCATTTCTAATCAAGGCCTGAACACACCGTTATCCAAATAAATCATGAAGAGAAATCTGCATGTAAGGAAATTAAATAGAAACATACTTGCCAGCTAGACTCAGAGAAGTCTTTGCACACACATCACCTATAAACGTATCTTTCATCTTAATCGACCGAGAGTGGCTCTGATACCACTTTGTAACACACCGACTCGGCTCACCGGTGAACCGACCCGAAAATCTTACCGACGACCGAACCGTTCGCTAATCTACTAGATTCGGTTAAGCCGACCCGGATCTACATGAATGACATGAAAATTAATTCACACACAAACACAATCGCAATAAAATCAAAACAAAATTCTGAATAAAATCTGACAGAGCCTCCCCTAAAAGTGCAATTAGGGGTCACCCTATCCAAATAATATATATATATATATATATATATATATAAGCATATATATCCATATCAATAATTTCATTCATAGCATACAATCTACTGCGTACTTATTCTCAAACTCGGGTCTCATCCCACCTGCACATTCTCTTCATAATTCACATTTTATCATGTCAACATTCAATCACAGTGTATCTTTTTGCATTTTCTCACATCAATTTCAATTTAATAAAATCATAAACACAATATTAAATATTCAATCATTAACCATATGTGTGTGCAAGAGACCTCGCTGCTCCTCCGTCCAAACTGGCGCATCCATCTCACACTCATCACCTACATTTAGTACGAAAACACGTCAGTAACGAGTGTTACCGGTCCAGAAAATAACTAATATCAAACTGGCACAGGAGAGCTAACCCTCCTGTTGAATAAAAACCATAATATACTTCCTCAAGAACTCTCACAAGGGCACAAATGGGAGTCGTCACCCTCGAGTGGCAGCGTCCCCTATCCATCTCTTTCTCTTTCCTTAGCCATCTCATCTATTGCGACTTGCATCAAATCTCATTCTCGTTCATCTCAGCCCTCTACGTCCTCCATATTACTCCTGGCCTTGAGCCGAAGGCCGAGTACTCTCAGGCACTCGCCTTCAGTACCCTTTGAACCAGAAGTCCGGACATGCGCTGTACTAAATAGTACCCGTAAACCTCCACATTCTCTGGGCGTGAGGAACTCAAACGTGGAGTTAGTAGGATCCCTCGGAATGAAGTGGGCCCTCCCCAACATCAACCCAAAGATGAACACATGTCTTGTCTGAAGCCATGGCCGCCTCCCTCTTTCTATTTCTCACTGAAAACACGAAAACTATATATAGGCCTGGGTAGGGAATTTAATATAATAGGCCCGAAGGCAACTTATGGTGGATCTTATTTTCGAAAACATACTTGAGGCATCTCATCATTGAGAGTTATTAATCTCGGAAAATTGTTCGGTTAAATGGCCCGAGTTAAATGGGATCCAATAAAACTCTACTCAACTCGTCCTGCAAGTAAAAAACCAAAATGCAATGGAATAAAGCATAAATCATAGATGAGTCCTAAACGGACATGGTAGAAGCTCCAAGCGTGCCATCGCGGCTAAGCTGTGAGCTCCTACTCTGTACCTACACATCAAAACGAAATACTAATACCCGCTAACTACATGATGCACAACTCGACATGATCATTACACACTACACAATCAAACATCCATAACAGTCATATAATCATAATATAAAAATAATTTTAACTATCATATTTGTACCAATTTTATTATGTAATTCTAATTTACATTAGAATGAACTGATTTGTTCAACTCAATTCACCTTGTTCGATCGCTTAACATTCATTCACAATTCATCAACCATGCCACTTATCATTTCATTAGTAATTAAGCCTTAATCACATCAATTAATAAATCCTAGCATGTTGTGCTACCACTCACCAACTTCAGATAATCAGATTAGAGGTAATTATACCTCACATTGTCAACAATCGGTGATGGCTAGGGTTTCGGCATGCGTGCATCTCGAACCTCGAATTTGGCGCTCGATGGCATCCGAAGTTCTATCGGGTTCGACTGGGTGAACTCCGTGGAAGGTCCGGTGAATTCCAGCGAATTCTAACAATTCTGGTTTTCCGGCAGGTTCCGGCGGATTTCCATGGTTTTCTGGCCACTCTCCGGCAGTTTTCGGGCGACAATCATCGGTGGCGTCTACTGGTCGGATTGGGGCCGTATAGGGTATCATCGGAACCGTCTTGACGAGCCCGACATGTTTGTGGTGTCAACACGGCTGACAGAGGTGGCGGCTCGCCGAAAAATGCCAAAAACAGACGACGGCCGCGGGGGTGGCTAGATCCGGTCGACTGGGGCGGCGATTGGCGGCGCTCTGGTCGGGGAAGGTAGGTGGAAGGTCGAGGAAGTCGAGCCGACCACTGGATGGTAACGGCGATGGTCGCCGGTGGCCTGATAGGTGACGTGAATGCATAGTGGGCACGGCGCTCGGCGTGGCGATCCCGGCGTCGTGGGGGCCGAATGGTGGCCGGGGCTGGTCGAGGTGGCACGGCGACGTCGTTGTGGGAGGGAGCGGCGTCGGTCGGCGGCCGAGCGGCACCGACAGCGGCGGCGGACAGCAGAGAGGGTTTGGGTGAGGGAGAGTGTCGGGGAAGAGGTATTATACCTCAGTGGCAATCTCGTAAATAAGTATTGACTCGATTCCGACTCGAGTCAAAATAATAACTAAATCGTAATAAATCCTAAAACAAATCTAGAAAAATGGGGAAAAATCCCATAAAATGAAACAATCATCACCACATCCAAATGACATGATCTATAACTAATAACCCACCCAAACTACCCCATAACGCATCTTGACGCGATAAACGGTCTAAAACTATTTCTACGGTCACAAAATAAATAAATCTAAAACCATCAACTGTATACTCTCATTTATTCTGATAACTCATTCTTTGCTCATTCATGACGTTATCATCACATACTCGGGTACACATGACCCTCACAGCTTATACACGTGACTGGCATCAGATCAGTACACGTATTCTGAAACATATTCAACTCGATTCGACGGCTAAATCGATCGGCTAACGACTATAAAACCGTGACTCGGATCATGGGTTTTACAATTACAGCTAATGTTATTGATATTATAATGTTACTGTCATTGTTGCCGATATCGTTATTGTTACTATTATCATTACCATTACAATACCATTAGCATTTTGGCTATCATTATGGTTATCAATGCCATTACCACTACCACCACTATTACCATTAGTGTCATTATTACCATTATTCATACATTACTCTTATCATTATTATTAATGTTACTGTTATCGGTGTCATTTTATTACTATTATCATTGCTGATAGTGTTATTATGACTAATACTATATTGATATTGTTACTGCTACAGTAACTATCAATATCACTGATAAGGTTACTATTAGTGTTACTAACACAGTTATTGTTACTAATATCGTTACTATAAATGTTATTCTCACTACTATTATTATTGTCACTATTGTTATACTAATACTATTACTATCCTGTTGTTATTGTGATAATGTCTAGGTTCCAATTGTTACTATTATACCTATTGATCGAATGTTAAGGTACTTACTGATACAACTATACCTATTGATTGATTTCAAGGGACCCCTCACCTGTGTCACAAAGGATTATGGATTCATTTGGTATTACACTCTTGATTGTTACTTTCCCTTTATGTATGCACTCTAGAGGGCATATTACTATTTTACCTCTGTTACTAAAGATTCCTGTATTGTTTTATAATGAATCACTATACTCTTCTTCATTGTGTATTGTATTACTAAATTGTTCTATAGTGTACTATAAATTTGCCTTGGTTGGGTAAGCCTCTCGTTGCCTTATAAATGTTTTCGCGAAGGTACGTACATATAATTTTATATTATGAGTTGTCTACAACTCATTTGTTGATATATTAATTATGCGAGGACCAATAACGATTGTTACTTACGTTTTCCATATATGCGTGTGTATGTGTGTGTGTTGTTCTAGCTAAGGAGATAGTTTTTGCAGGGATCCTTTGTTTCACTCAGTGATGGTGGCTGATGTTTATGCGTAATTAGAGTTTTTGATTTTCATTATATTATATAGTTCTATATATTGTAACTAAATTCACTGTTTGCTTATTTTTGCTGATATTAAACTGATTTTCTACACTGAGACACTAGGAAGTTTTAAAGATCATGGGGATTTTATTTTGTTTTACCACAGTTTTTTTGTGCAATTTTTTGATAATTGCCTTTGAAATTGAACCGAAAAATTGCTCTAACCTATTTACTGAGTAACACCTGAGTTGGTTTTCTTCTGACTGGATCAGGATGTTACACCCACAATATCTAGAACATCCTAGGATTGAGATATTTTAGAAACAATAAACAAATAAATAAAGCACGAGCATTAAATAAATCAAGTTTTAAAAGCTCAAGCTTTGGTCATTATGTCATACCTATACAATAGTTTAATTGATTTAAAACTTGTTCACTCGATACTCTCTAGTGATCAAGTCCAACACAAAGTACATTGAGTGGAACTGACAACAAGTAAAATAAGTAGACAACTAAACCAAGTGAAGGGATAAAGAAAATGGTACACTGAGATTTTATACCGGTTCTGAATTCCTTCTCCCCTACCATATCCTTTCAAGTCTTTTGTAACAGTAGGTCTTTACCGAATTTGCCAAGGAAGTGAAATATAACCCAATTATATCTTCTGATAAGTTTGAATAGATCATTAGAAGAATTTGACTGAAAACGAGGACACATGTTGGGAAAATAAAATTTTGTGGAATAGTAACAAATAATGCATTCATAAAAATTATCATATAATTAAAAATGAAGTTTTGAGTATGTACATGCTAGAATATAAATTAGCAAATGTGCCAATCCTTGTGAAAATTCAATTATTTCATCCATTCAATTTTTAGAATAGAAATATTTATGGAATCCTTACAAATAGGATCAAACTTTATTCCATGGTATTTTCACGAGATTCTTCTTTCTTATTCTTAATTAAGCAAGACCCAAGGGAGCACTTTGTTAATTTATAATTTATCTTTGATTTTTGTTTATTTCAAGAAATATATTAATCCATTTCGATTTTTTTAATATTCATTTTTTTTCGATCGAGATACATGAACTCATGGGTCTGTATATGTATTGATTCTATTAATGGAAATGTATAAAAGCACAATTTTTCTCTACTATAGTATGTCTTTGTTTTTGCACACAACATAACCATTTTCTCGGACGACATCTATTAATTAGGAACTTAATTTGAAAAGTATAACTTTTAAGATGCCCATGATGCCCATAATATCCGATGAATGGCAAGTGTTTTTCCTTATTGCAGCAGGATCCTTTTTAGATATAAACTTGATGAATAGTAGGGAGCTACTCCATAGATTGTCGTAAAACAGATAGCAAATTTGTTTCTCTCCCGATTGAATATTGTTCATGACACATTATATAATAATTTGATAAGCCTCTTTTTTTGTGCTTTAGAATATGGTTTTTGTGATTTTGATTTTGCAATTCTTTCCTCATGAGCATCTTGATATGATGCGAACGGCGAATGATATTGAAAATTATGTTATCCTTTTATAATGGTCAATAACAAATCACTTTCATTTCATTTTTACTTTTTAACTCTAACATTGTAAGGGAGATCTCAAAGGTATGAAAGATCCCCATCCATGTTCATATAACTTTCATAAAATAAGACTAATCACTTGTCATCGAGCATGAAATTATGACTAATCACTTCGAGAGTTGCAGCATTTCCTGCTTCACAAACAAATAACTGAATTGATATAACAATCATTAAAAACTTCTTTAAAATCCAAAACCACCACTAGATCATGAATTCCCCATCACAATAATGTTGAGATCTTACTATAAAGCATTGTACAAAGCATAATATTTATAGGTCAAAATGCATACAATTTTCCCCTTAATCTGGAATCCCAAAAAACATTGATAGTGTAGTAAGCACATATTATGCATAATTAACATTGCATATGCTACAATATTACAATAATTATCGTGCCTTATTTGTTTCCTACTCTCCCCATCTCATCACTCAAATTCGCACTTTGGCTTGTACACATAAATCTCAGGTAGGAAACACAGCACTTGATTACAAAATGTGTTTTCTCATTTGCCTAGAAGTGAAGTTTACGCACTTGGCCCTGATGCTTTCGGGGTTGAAAAACTCAACCTGCAACATATGCTCTAGGATCAACAGAATAACAGTTAAATAAGATCATGCCTAATTTTCAACCAGAAATGGCTATGTACCTTATAAGTGGCTTTCCAATAGCCGCCCTTGCGGGGACCTGAGTTGAGTATACACCGTCAACAGGCTTCACATCACACCCCAAACAGAAGATAAAAATCAAGTTAGATTTAGTCAAACATAGACATAAGATTTCTCAATTCAAATGTACAAGCTATTGGACCTTGACCTGTCACATGCTATCTACGAAACTGACTCTGAAAATTATAGCTATTAATAAAATTTAAATATTTGGACTGCATAATAAGCCTGTATTTTCTACAAAAGGCTCAAGTCATAAAATTGTCTCGGTTTAAGTTTCATCAATCCAAAAAACTTTAAAAGAGGATTCACGTATCTGACACCATGAATGCATCGAAACACAAAACTGATTAAACCTCGACAATCCAGATTTGTGAGAAGCCTTCCCCAGTTCTAGCAATTGTTAATCCTGAAACTCATAATCTGTTTTTTCTCCACATGTTCAATACTTCCTAAATCAACCACTAATATTACAGCTCTAACTGGAAAAGCTTTTCTGCTTAAAATCCCTTCTAAATACAACAAAATTAATGTTCAAACTTATACTCTGAAAGTAAGATATACCACCTCCAGTCAATCAACACAATATTTTCATAGCAACAGCCAACCCAAAGCCCATGAATTATTTCTCTATCCTTACAACCGTAAATCAATGTGCTGAAGTACAATCCCTATGTAACTAACTTGCAGCAGATATATACAAAATGCAGGCAAATTTAAGTACATGCAATAACAAATGAAAACCCATAAACCAGACCTCAAGCTCCTCTAATCCCACATCAGCTCGGCGTGAATTTGGAACTACTGTCTTCACACTTAATGAGTTCGAAGAACTTTCACACTTTACAGTTTCAACCGGTAGTTTCTCATGTGTTGACTCAAAATCATCAATCTCATCAAATTCATCAGGAATATTTAATTGATCAATAGAGTGGGTGGAAGTAACCCTTTCGATTGAAATGCTCTCCACTTCTTTTGAGCAAGATTGTGTAGCTGGGGGAGGGACACCCTCTGTGGTAGGTTCAATATTCTAGGATGGCTAAAATAAGCCTCCGGATTAAGAGGACCAGTGTGTTCCATCTTACTCGAATCACTATCAGCAGTGTCATCAAATAACTTTCTCCCAGGAAGTTCAATTGACACCAAGCTAGCTATCCCACTCGCTACTACATTATTACCATAAGATTTAATCAAATCATCGGTTGTCTTTACTTTCTTCACAGTATTACTATCTGCATCATCATCAACTATTTTTCTTTTTCTACCTTCATCACCAGAACTCACATCTCCATCACCTCCCATTGTAGGTGATTTCCCCATAGGGACTAGAAGTAGAATTCTTTGCTCTTGAAATTGTCTTCTGTCAGAACTTGAACCTTTAACAATAGTGCGTGACGGACGTACCCCACCAGGAAAAACAAAAAGAGGGATGTTTTTACGCTTTACATGAGAAACTTGAATCTCCATGCCAGGCTTCCACAACCCGTATATGTTAACTGAATGCTTAAATCCTTCAATTGTGGCTCTTATATCAAACTGTTCCTCATCATGAGCTGGCATCCCTTGTCCTCATTGCAAACCCATGAAGTAGCAGGAGTGAAACTGCCGTGACTTATCCCAGAAGTCGCTTAAATGAGGATGACATTGAAGCATGCCACGTGTGTCCCTATCAATCTGCACCCAGTTGAGAAGAGTACATCATGATAATAGCCAAAAGACACTGAACAATGAACTGCCAAAACAAGTACTGTCACCTTCAACGTGAGTTGTCGAGGCCTAGACTCAACCCAGCCTTTCCATTTTCTAAAATCATCAATATTGGCAGCACTAATATCTATCTGCAGATAGTTTTTGTAAGCTTCAAAGATAGCATCCAATGCCTGACAAATAGGATAAATTAACTTTTGAATTGAAATTTATGCAGTGTATACACACACTGCATCAGAAATATGATCTATACGCCAACAGTAACAGTGAATATTTTTCATTAAGTAGTCCAATTTAGCTTGGTTATTTTCCTATTTTATAAGTACTGCTCAATTTTATTAAATGGCGTTTACAAATTCATTCTGATATCTTTGAATTGTTGTCAACTACATATACTGGAATAACATCAGGTGGGTAAGATCCATTTATAAACACTGTGTGATCATATCGTGTATCAATTTTAAGCAAACGGCATGATTAACAGCATAAGATTATAACCACAAACTAAAGCATTTAAAACAAAATAAAAGAATATAATCCACATTAAATGCACATAACGGACATTCATATGTGTTTGATGGAAGAAAAAGCCAAGCAATTTTTTAAAATTAGATCACCTACAAGTAATTATTAATGCCCTATAAAAGTATAGTTTCAATAATGACAATTACAGTTTCAAAAAATGACAGTAAAGTTTCAAAAAATGACAGCCAAACATAAAAAGTATTGCTAGCATGAAAAAAATCAGGGCACACGTTCCTGCAGTACATATACGTTACTGAAAACATAATGACATTTATACAAAAAATATTTAGCTAAAAAACATACACAAAGCAAACAGCAGATGACTAATTTTCATTTCATCGACAATACCAAGTTTAAAAAAACAAGAAGTTCAATGAATCATTACTTTTGTTAAAGTCGTCACAGAAATAGACCATCATACACTTCAGGATAAACTTATCATACAATACATCACACAAAGTGTGACCACGCCGGAAGTCATCAGTCATAAATCTCAGCATACTTAAGGAGACATTGTAACTTGAATTCATACACGGATATGCTGGTGTTCTTATGGGCATCAAATGATATTTATCCCGATAACATCTTCTAGGGTCCCATACTGGATAAACATAACCCTTCACTGACCAACCGGATAGAAAAACCACAAATATGCCCCAAAAACAATAATGAGTAATTGATAGATCTGTCCTTCATTTTCTGTGTTTTGCAGCCATTCAAACTGATGGGCCAGTAAGATCTGTTAAGATGACATAAAATGGGACTTACTTTGGGAACATTCCAAAGTGAATGCCTTGCATACAATAGATCAATAGAAACACCACTGAATTTGAACTTCAAAACTGGGACATGGGTATCAGGTACAGGGTGCAACTCTGTCACTTCAGACATCTCAGCCAGCATCTTGTGAAGTTCAACAAAGAAATCATCCAGTCAGTAGCTCCATGGCCATTTGAAAATCAGTTACAAGAAAGAAATGCATAAATACATTATAGGACCCAATCTTACTTCTCTGGTAGCATGTCTTGGCCCAACACAGAGGGTATCTATATCTGCACCAGATGTACCTACACATGACCAGTTAATGGACTGTTTACAAAAAATTGTCGAAGGTTTTATCAAAGCAAAGGTTCCTCCAGCATAAACAGTAAACAGCCACCATGAATCACCACAGAAAGAAGAAAAACAAGTTCACAGACAGTTCTCTTACACCCAAACGATTAGAACCAAAGGTAAATATCTTTGCATTTGCTTCATGGACAAGCTGCTCATTACCCGACTAATTTTTATTACCCATGCTTTCACAATCTGATCACAAAAAGAGCAAACATTGATCAATACAATCCTTGAATGTAGCAGCTAAACATCACATCAAAAAACCCAAATTGCAACTCAACCTGGTCTAATTTCCCCATCACTTCTTCCCTAGCCACGGCTTCTTCCTGGCTCTCATACAAGCCAACATCAATCAGCAAGAAACTAAAACACATAGCAACAACCCTTTATCAACTAAAAAAAGTTAAAAAATTAAAAATTCTATGAAATGAGAGACCCAGAGATCTAGCCTCAAGCTTCTGGGTCTTGATAATGTCAAATTCAGAAGGCCCACCGTAGGAAATTGGCTCAGTAACACCAAGATACTGTTCATTATTCCGTTTATTCACTCCGGCAATGCTCATTGCGCCAACATGTCAATTTAATACAACTTTGTTTACGAGTTCTATTGAATTACGAGTTTCTTTTTTCTACCACCTTTGCGTATCACCAGCATTACAAACAACAGAAACAAAAAAAAAAAAAACTTCCCATATCCACCTTCTGAAGAGACATTTTTTCTCTTGGTTTTTAATTTATATTAGAAATTAAAATTGGGGGAGCAATGTTAATTCTGTTGGGTTAATCCCACATCCCATTTGGAGGTAACCAGTGACTTGTATATAGGCTAATGAGAAAGCCTTAATTCTTAAGCTAGCTTTTCGATTAAGAGAGGCTCATGAACATGTTGCAAGTTATTTTTAGGACCCGAAGGGCCCAACAAGTGGTATCAGAGCTAAGGTTGGTTTTGGTGTTGGTGTTGCCTCAATTAGCCACACAATTTGTCGACCGGTCCGAATTTGTGTCTCCAGATTTGTCGGTCGGTCCGAAGTTG
>JAVDBV010048985.1:0-15576 GCA_032619315.1 Piper longum | reverse complement strand
CAATCCGCCACCGCCCTTGGTATTCCACTTTTGCCCATGCGATTTTAATTGATTCCTTAATAATGCAAAGGTATTTTAATCATTTACGTTAAAAAACTGATTTTTTCCGATTTGAATCGGTTTTGAATCGGGTCGAATCTGCCAAAATCGGCCGATTCGTGGACCGATTTTTACCCACCCGATTTAACGTGTTTTTTCGATCGGATTTGCTCCGATCCGATTGAAATCGGCCGATTCCGAGTGGAATCGGCCGATTTTTGCATCTATGGAACTGAATGCCATATGTAGTTACAAAAAAATTGAAAATGAAAGAATTTTGTATAAGCACATTTTAAAAATTTTTCATAAGAAACAACTTTGCAAAATTCCAAGTCAATATATGTGGTATACCATTAGACAATTAAAACTAAATATTGTTATTCAAGTCAAAGTGAGGATAACAACAATGTTCATTTCTCTATAAGTCTAATTACTTCGTTGTAAATATGGAGATTTCGGAATATGACTATCCGATTACAAGATTTGGAAATAAGTTCATACGAGCAATATCATTTTATATTACCACTTTTAAAAAATTTGGCTGAAAAATATGATGAAATAGGGAGCTCATCTTCATTTAGAGTACAAACCAAAGAGTCTATTAAGAGGCAAGTTCGGACTTTAATGGAACATATTTTTCAAATAATAATACGTGACCCTCTATGTTTCGTACGAAAGGTCGTCTCAAGAATAGTTAAAGATTGAAGGCAGAATATGAAGTTGCTCAAACTCAAATAAAAAAAAAGTGTAGTTTTTATAATGAAAGAGGTCATTATTCTATAACATATAAAAATGTTCATAATAATTGTAATAATGATTTTATGCAGTAGGATTATTTGGACTTACATGATATATAATTTTAGATGCTGGGAAACAATGTCTTTTTTGTATATTTTATGAATTGTAATCTTCTGTAATGTTATTGAATGAAGACGATAATTTTTTGTCTATTTATATTATTTTTAATATTATATCTATGTCACTTGGAACACAACCATGATATATTATACATTTTTTGTTTATTTACATAATTATTGTGTCTAAAACTTTCTTTAAATATTGACTAAGTAGAATCTTGATAGATTTGAACCACTATCCCTACAGAATTTCTTCATTACTCTTGCCAATTTTGAGCTAAAGATCCACAACAGTTTAAAGTAAATACAAGATGTATGGTATTGCATTATAAATCTACTCAAACTTTTACTTTCAACATTTAAAAATCATTGTGAACTAATTTAAGTGTTCAGTGCTAAATCAAAAAGCCGGTTGCTTCAAGAGGCTTTTCTTCTTCTTCGTCAGATTGCATGCTCTTAAATGCTTCTACAAGGTTCACGTTTGCCTTATCTGCATAGCTTGGATATTCTCCTGCTCGAGGAAATGATACCCTATTGCAAGAAAGATAACAAGATAAAAGTTGAACTCCTACGTCTGAGTTATAGATATATTCTAGATAAGTACATTTTCAAATGATGAAGAGAAAAAAATATTGTATAAGCAATACAAAGAGAAGAAAGCAACTTAAATTTCTTGGTTGAGTGACACAAGGCACAAACTACATCTCTTCCCAAGTAATGCAGCCTTTAGAGTGATTGTCAATCACAAATAGGTGATAAAGTGCTCACTACGAGCTACTGTGAAACTTTGATTTTCTCACAAACCATGAGTGTATTGGCAAGGCAAAAACACAAGTATGAAATGTTCTTCATTGTACTTATTGTACAAACCATCAAATTCCTAACCTCTTAGGTCCACATTCAGGGCAGTATTTGGATGTTTCTCTTACATAAGGAGAACCACATTCATCACAAAATTTTGCCAGGTTACTGGACTGAGAAAACAAACATTTGCAAAAAATCAATGTCAGAACCAACGAAATGAATTGAAGTCAATAATCTCAATTGACAGATGGTAAAGGATGGCGAATATTAGGTAGGTGGGAAGAATGAGCACATTGATGCGCGTTCTGAACATGCTGATTTTGATGCAAAGATAGGCTTTCAGTCTGGTGAAGAGGTTGGAACTGAGGCTGATGACTAATTCCTTGCATATGATGTTTTGATGGAGGTTGTTACAGATTCCAACACCAAAAGGGTTAATATGTTTAATCATCCCAAGATAACATATCCAAAAGGTATCAATAAAATGTGCACAAATACATAGATATGGACTTTGAAACGTTCTTATGAAATAAGGTTTTTGTGGACGAAAACTTGCATGAGAATGAGAGAGGCACAAATGAGCAAGAGGATTAAGATAACCATTCTACTTGTACAGAATAACTCGTGATTTAGGAAGGCCTGTTCAATGAGCGTGTTCTTCGCATACGAATACTGTTTCATAGGAAACTTAATAATAAGAACCTTGCAAACTTCTATAAAGCAGGATAATTTAGCATGGTCTGTTCATTGAGCTTGCTTTTCACATAAAAAATGTAGTTCACTTCAGAGTAACCTTAATTGATATGATTCTAGCAAACTCTATAATCAAAACAGAGCAATTGTATAGTAGCTATCTGTTACATGATACCAAAGCATTTAGAATGAAACCACAATGGCCTTTTTAAGAAAGCAACAAAAATGGTTTAAGGGGCAGAGACGCTATGATTATGTTAATAAAGCAATAAAAATGCTAAACGGGACAGAATTACTCACTTCATTTTCAGTACGGAACCCCGCTGCATTAGACAGTTCTGAGTTATTATTCACATTGGAGAATGCCTGAACAGAACAAAATAGATACATATTGATACATTTTACAAATCAACATGTAAAAAACTTAAAACACAAAATCCAGCACAGATGCAGAGACATCAAGATGACAAATTCCCCCAAGCCCAAGCCTGCTGGAAGCTCTTGACTGTCTTCCCGATATTTCGACCAATCTCTCGCAGCTTCTTCGGCCCAAACACAAGTGCAGCGACACCGGCGATCACCACCAGCTCCGGCACACCCGAGCCCGAACAAGCTGCTCACTTGCAGACCACGCCGGCCACGGCTCCGGCTCGAAATCCAGACGCCGCCCATCTTTGCCGACAACTCACTCCGAGAGTCGGCCAGGAAGGCGGAACTCGAGGCGGAGCAGCGACCGGCGGCGGAGGTGCAGCAGCAGGGCGGCGAAGGGGAGGGAGAGTGTGGTGGTGGCATCAAATTTTTTTTTTATCGTTGGATGGTTTTTCAACGGCGAGATCAAAATTAAAGCATAGCCGAAGTTTTAGATTTATATATCAAAATAATCAAGGTTTTAATATTTTCTAGAAGATTAAAATTTTAAATTTATATTAGGTTATTTGGACAGATTTATCCGGTTACGTGGATAATTTTTAAAAGTTATATTTATCTGATTATATGGGTGATTTTGAAATTTTTATATATCCAAATAATTACTAAGATTTGTACGATGACATAATGCCTCAAAGAAGAAGTCTCGCTCGTTTCAAAATTGCAGGAGGAAGAATAGCCAAAAGAAGTGGTAGGCATTGTTTCAAAACTGACGGAGGAAATCTATCCTCTAGGAGTTATCCTAATTCTATAAAAAGTCCGGTAATGTTGTTGAAAAAGGGAAGAAAAAAACAGAGAAGATACAGAATAGAGAAGGGGAGGAGCCCATCGCCTGAGATCCATCTTCGGTGATCCCCTAGTATACCCACATAGCTTGAAATGCCCCCAATATTATCTGACCACCATTGTTATCCATCGCCAAAATTTGAAGCCATGAATCCTACCACTTAGTTGGTAAGACATTGAAAAAAGAGACCTTTCCTGCATCGCCACCATGGAACTTGAAGCAAGGCTATTTTCCAAAAGTTACCGATAGCCGCACATCGTCTAGGAGTTGCCACCCATGCCTTAAGATCACAGCCTTACTCTTGGACTCTCCCAAGGCTATCGACGAAGCCTTACCAAGGGAACTTAGTCGCTGCAATCTTACCGCGAAGCATCCAATCGGACTAGAAAAATTGGTGCAAATAGAAGAAAGGGCTGCAAGGTGTTGACTTCCAGTTGCCTCGTCATCTTGAAATACCCCGGAGTTGCTGATTTTGTATTGCCCTAAACCTTACCTTGCCGACGACTACTGCACTTCGTCGCACTGCTATCTTGCAGCCACGGACGAGACCTGGACCGTGCTGCTGCTCTCTGCATTGGAGTCTGTCATATCCAGAACAAGTACCCACGGAACTATTGCACCGAAGTCCTGCTGCCGTGGGAAGGGAAGAAGCCGGTTGGTCGAAGTAGAAGACCGGTGAAGCGAAGTCTCCAGTGCCGGTGCCCGTCCAAGACCCCTCTCCATTCCTGGCCTTCCTCACTTCCGTCAAAGCCTAACTTCTAGCCAAAGCGGTGCCCAAACCAGCCGGCACCGGAGAGGATAACGTCTCTGTTTTGCAGGTTCGGTGTCAATTTTTCGACGACTTTTCCGGACAGCATCGACCATATTGGACCATTCCGAGACCACGGGCGTGGATATTGAAGTGCCCCCGATACAACGCCTACCATAATCGACGCCGGAGACTCCTAACCACGCTGGAAAAAATCCAGGAAGAAGCCCGTTCGACCAGGAGAAGAGACGGAAAACAGAGCATCACATAGTAGAAACCGTCGCCAAGGCGGATCTTCGCGGCGGTTTTTCGACAAGTGCCGGTCGTTCCCGGCCTCCTAGATGGTGACCAAAGTAAATACGGAAAAGTGATAGTTTGATCTGGGTCGAGTCTCACGAGATTTCGTCGCCGTAGTATCCGGAAATAATTTGGAAAGTGACCCATCTGATCACGAACAGGAGCACGAAGAGGCAGCGAATAGAGGATTTCGCGGAATTGGTGGATTATTTTCCGACCAATCCCGGATCCAAGACGGTGACCAAAGTGAAGATGGAAGAGTGGTCTCGAAATCAAAAATGATTTTTTCCAAGGTTCGTCACTGTAGTCGCCGGAGAAAATTCGGAAAGAAGCCCATTTGATAAGAAACAGCAGGAAACGGAAGCAAACAACGGACTTGGTGGATTATTTTCCGACCAACGCCGGTAGTTCTGGCTTTTCCCTGGTGTTAAGAGTGAATTATGAAATACAAGCTTCTGATCTGGGTGGAGTTCTGCCGGAGTTCGGAGTCGTCGTCACCGGAAAAAATTCGGAAAGTGACCCATTGGATAAGGGAAAAGATAGTAAACAGAGTAGTAAAGGACTGATTTCGTGGATTATTTTCCGATCAGCACCGGTCGTTCCCAGCCTCAAATTGGTGACTGAAATGAAGTTAGCAAGGGTTTCTACAAGTATGAGTTAATTACTGCCGGAGTTTGTTGCTACAGACTCCGGAGAAAATTCAGGAAGAGATCCATCGGATAAGGGTGAACACAGAATAGAGGAAACCAGCAGCAAAGGTTTGATTTCGCTGACTTTTTCCGATCAGTTACGGTCGTTTCCAGAGCCGCTGTGAGGTGAGAAGTGAAGAAGGAGGAGTGTTCTCAAAACCCAGGGTGAGTTTAGCCGGAGTTCACCATTGTAGTCTCCGGAAAAAATCGAGGAAGAGACCAATCCTACCAAGAAACAAGACAGGAACAAAGCAGAAAATAGCAGCGAAGGCGGATTTTCGTGGCAGTTTTCTGACAAGATCCGGTTGTTCCCAGCCCCATAAGTTGTAACCAAAGTGAAGAGTGAGGAGTTGTCTATAAATCCAAAGTGAATTTCATTGGTTTTCGCCATTGCAGTCTCCGGTAAAAATTCAGTAAGAGGCCAATCTGATAAGGTAAAAACAGAGCACGAAGCAGCAGCAAACAGCGGATCTTCGTGACCATTTTTCCGACCAACGCCGGTCGTTCCCAGCCCCTAGGTGGTTACCAAAGTAAAGTCATAGAAGTGTTCTACAAAGCCAAAGTGATTGTCGTTGGAGTTCACTATTGCAGTCTCCGGAAAAAAGCCAGGAAGAGATCCATCAGATAAGGGTGAACACAGAATAGAGAAAACCAGCAGCGAAGGCGGACCTTTGCGGCCCTTTTCCGATCAACGCCGGTTGTTCCAGACCATGACGAAGTGATGGACGTCAATTTGGATCAGTGATCTACGAGTCGGAGTTGATTTTCACCGGATTCAGTTGCCGCCGTTGCCGGAAAAGACGACGCCAAAGTTTCCTTTTTCACACCTAAGCGGGTATGTCATGCCCAATTATTTGACCGAGTCTGCTTGTCCGTCAGATCAGTGGCCATACCATTTGCCCACTAATTGATCAGACCCGCGGACAGGTGTGGACCAAGACCGCGTCCGAGACCCATCTGCTACCCGGATTGGAATTGGTGCACCGTACACCACCCGTAGACAGGCGCACGCAGAGAGAAAAAGGATCCTGCCCACGCCACCCGACCTGGTCCAGTATTTATTTTATTTGAACCAACCCGAAGTGGTCCGGTTCAATCCATTAAGAATTCGGAAATAATTTAAAGGCCTTCTACACCTTGGATCGAGGCAAAATTTATTACCCCACCGTTTTTGGATGCTCCGGACACAGTGGTAGGGTTGTTTTGAGGATTTAAAGACTAGAAAGAGGCGAACTATGGCATTGAAGTCAAATATCTCAAAGGCAATTTTATTTTGAGAAGGCAAAAATTTACTATTTTGTATAATTTGTGAAATCCAAGAAGAAATAGTGGATTGTGAATACTAATCTCATCGTGGACTGACTTAGGGATTCAAATTGAACCCTAAGGAACCACGTAAAAATTTCTTGTGTGTCATTTTGGTGCTTGTGACATTATCATTTACATTATTTTATATTATCGCACTATCTCTTTATGCGGCAAGGGCGTCTCGGTCCCACTGAACCCTTCAAACCAAGATCGAATCATGCAAAGACATGGTCCGCGGGGGCAGACGATCCCGCGCACGAACATAGGTTTTGTCCAATCTCAAATTTTGAATTTACCCAATTCATATATTTTGAAATATGTTACTCACAATATTTATTTTATTAATATAAATACCCTTAATCTAACTCTAAATTTTCTCAAATATAATTTTTGTGTTTTATATAATGAATGATATTTTATTTTTTAAATATTCATAATAAAAATAATTGGATAAAATAAACGTTTTAATTTTTAATAAAATTTGACAATTTCAAATTAAAATTTCAAACATCTAATATATATATATATATATATATTAATGGCCTAAAATTTAATTTTTAAAATTATCCAAAATTCAATAAAATTATTTTTTAAAATTTTAACTCATCAATAATATAGTTTTATATTCTATTTAATATTTATCAATTAAATTATATATATTATATATACAGTTAGTAAAAATTTATAAATTTTGTTTATTATATACTTTGGTATTTGTAAAAATAAATTTTATGGTATTTTTGTCATTATTTAAAAAATGGAAGAATTTGGTCATAATTAATATAAAAATGTTAAAAATACCTATTTTGGGTATAATTTTGTAAACTTAACCATTTTTAAAAAAAACCTTAAAATGTGGTTATTTATAATATTTTTCCGCCAATCACTCCCAACCGGACGGAGAGAGCAGGCCGTCAAGTTTCATGTCAGTTAACGCCAACTTTCATTCTCGTGAAGATTATTATTGCTGGTATTTGCCACAATTCATGTAAGAAAATTGGGTTCCTATGTATATCTCCTGTGAGAAGAAAACTTCTTGTGTTAGATTGCAACATTATCATTATGATTATTGTTATTGTTGTTATTAATATTATTATTATTCCATTCTAAATCTCAACATATGAAATTCTTGGCTTAGGACAGATGATCATGAGAGAGGTGTTGTTTCCTCGAAACGATGGAGTGTCAAGGCTCAAGCCTTCGCTTTCTCCCTCTCTAGTTTACCCCAAGAAGCAGCCCACTTCTAAAGTCCATTGCAATTTACAACCTAACAAAAATTGGCGAGCCCATTTGCTCCTCTTAAGAACATACCCCATATACCTGACTAAGATGGCGGACATAGCGCCCATACATCCTCCGAATAATAGCCGCCCCTTCTGAGTTCCCTCACCCCCACCAAAAAAACACCAAATGGAGATTATTTATGTGTACAGCTAATCTTATCAAGTATAAACGTGGTTTCAACACATTCAGAGTAGTATTAGTATATGTACCTTCTCAATATTCATTAAACTAGATAGATATGGACATCCTCTTGCATCTTTAAAATTAGATTTGTCCGGCCAGAGGACGGGGTAGTGTCGACAGAGCCAACTCTCTTTAAGTAACAGCCCGTAGTTGTACCCCACAGAACATAACAACACTGTTAGGTTACTGGAATAACAATAGCTATCTGAAACCTTACCTCAAAGTTTCTATTAGTGCATTTTATACCACACACCATGGAATAATAACAATATCTATCTGAAACCTTACCTCAAAGTGGTGGAAAACAAGGTGCCAATTCCAATATTAATTTAAATATTAATACCATGAGAAGAAGAATGCGAATGGAGAAGATGAGGGGACAAACGAAAGCTGAAAAACCCATGTTGGAATTGTAGGTTGATATTCAAGTTGCAAGGTTAGGTGACCGAAAGAGAATCGCAACTGAAAAATGGAATTGACCTCTTTTTTGGTGTGGGAATCCTCCACCAACCTGACAGCTTTCTCCTCTTTGTTTCTCACTGCTCTTAATTCTTTCCATAATAATTTCTGATATTGCGGTTTCCATTGTTTGGGTGAGATCTCACCCATGGCCGCAAAGCCACTGGGGGCACCGGCATTTCCCCAACATCAACTTCAAAATTCTTGGCATTTTATTTTACCGCAAGGCGTTTGGCAATGCCAACGGTGTACCCGTACCTTTTGCAGCTAACCAGCTTGTTCATCATTTGACAAAAAATGTGGCTTAATTGGTTGAGACGTCGTATCTGACATTTTACTAATTGTCTTTTTAAGTATTGAGTTCATGTGTCCATTTTCTTGTAAAAAAATGTGCCAAAGAGACGCTCCACATGGGTCCATTTGGATATTGCTCTTTGCACTATCATTCACAAGGCAAGGCTAAAAAAGTTGAGCTAGAACTTGGGCTTTATATTTTTTTTAAATTTTGTATGTATGCAAATATAAACTATACTTGATAGATACAGAATATCTTTAAGGAAGTAACTCGACGATTTCGTTTATTGATTTATAAATGTGACCTCTCAAGCGAATGTACAGATATATCTGTTAAATAGCTGTCTGAAGCTGGCTATTATCGCACCACTATAAACTCAATAATTTTATACTGTGGTCTGACTAAAGCTGGCGGTTTAAAGCCGACCAAAAGCTCATTTGGCATGCAATTTTCAATTATTGAACTTCCCATTGTTTTTAATTTATAACTGACACCAATAGTTATTTGTGAGTAAAATGTAGTAATGAAGTGATAGCCGACAATTACAACCCGAAAAAGTGGAAGGTCACATTTTTTCACGTTAAAGTTGCATTGAAAACTTAGTGTAGAACTACAACCAGGCGTTGGTATGTATTGATTATTATGTGCAACTTCATAGTCTACTAACATGTACATGTGTTCAACTTGATAATCCCAAGACTTTCCGTAGGAAAGAAAAGTGGCAAGTTAGTCAGGACATAGGAGTGACATAACACAGACCCACCAATAACATAGATAAGATTAAGATTCTCTGAGTTTGTCAGGAGTTTTGGGAGATTAGGAGGTACGATGGAACTATAGAAAGTGCTCAGCATCAACTAGAGAGGCTGATATGGAGGGCCGGTCATTCAAAGGCCGGAGGCACGGAGGTGTCTAGTCTGGTCCACCAACTACCTTGCTAAAGTAGTAATAATGCAGAGCAAAAACTAAGAAAGACGACACAATTATCGACAAAGACTGAATAGCCTTAAAAGCAACAAAACAATGTTAATTACAACACCCAACAACCGATAGTGTTAATTACAACAACCAACAACCGAAAGTTATTCCCACCCCCCCAACAACACTTGCCTCGAGTATCATCAAAAATGAGAAAGAGAAGAGCTGCTCTAAATGCTGGAAAATATGATGATGAATAGTATCAATAATAATGAAATAAAACGAGCTCTCGCTAAATGCCTTTCTGGACAAACAAATGCCAGATGAATCACAGATGGGCAAACTTTAACCGCAGCTACAATGGCAAGAACAGACGAACATTTTAATCCATCAATCAATCCAACAGTGAAGGCTGGGTTGGTGGCTGCGGCGGGGCAGAGCCATCAACCGAATCGGTGCGCTTGGAAGAGACATCATCCGAACCCTCGGTGGCTCGGCTAGTTTGCACGGTGGACTGTCTAAGCTCCTCAATCCGACGAACAACTTCTTGCATCGTTGGACGGTTATCTGGGTATTGGGCGCAACAATCAATAGCTAGCTGCAACAGTTGCACCATATCTTCTTCCACATTCTGGTACCTCAAGAGCTCAAGATCAAACACCTCCGAGGTCCATTCCTCCCTGACCACGGACTGCACCCACCTCGGCAGGTCAACTCCTTCCTCGTTGAGAATTGCGTGAGTAGGGGCTTTACCGGTGAGGAGTTCCAACAACAACACACCGAAGCTGTAGACATCAGCCTTTTGGGAGACGCGACGAGCGTCGGTCACCTCGGGGGCCCTGTAACCGGCGACTCGGTTAGGATTGGGTGCAGGGCCGATGAGGTGGGCGAGGCCGAAGTCGGAAACACGGGCATCGTAGTCTTTGGTGAGGAGGACGTTGGAGGACTTGATGTTGCCGTGTGAAACATCGGGTCCTTGGCTGTGAAGGTATTCGACGCCTTTGGCAACCCCAAGGGCAATGCCCGATCGCGTTTCCCAGTTCAGTGGTGTCCTTCCTGCTCCTCGGTTCCCTGTGAAGACAAAAATGTTTAACACAGTCATTATCAATTTTTATCATCTTCTGATTTTGAACAAACTTATCAATTTGCAAATAATATGAACCATCGAATGGCAGTCACTGTTCCAACGTTGAATATGGTATATTCATCGGACGTGAAAAAGCAGCAAACATATCAAACGGAAAATGGAAGTAAAAACGCTAAACCCTGTCGGCCATGATCTTTAGACTCTGTACAAGATGACAAGAAAGTCCCAACCAGACCAGCGTGTATTCGACTATTTACAGGTAACCAAGTTGACGAGATGATGTGGGTGGTTAGACGGTCTAGTCTCAAGTCACAAGGAAGTGCCACAGACAGCTCATTCGACGAGACAAAGTCATGAAATCTCATGTAGAATTATTGATCTACCACTGTCCTACTAATAAATTAAGATGGGTACCGACGAAACATCGTCGTCAACCTATCTTCACTACAGATGAGTACATAATTTTAGGTTGATGGAGTAATTCACAGCTCCAGCTTCAAAGACAGTAAGAAAATGACAACCTAGGTCCATCCTTATTTTAAGATAAAAAAACAACACGATGAACTGACCACTGCTCGCTAAAATGACCTGCAATGGCTCCAAGCCGCCAGTAACATGATGCTTCATTTGACTATTTTTTACAAACACAACCATCCATTAGTGCTCAAAATCATATACGCGACACAGGAAAAAATGAATGAGTTCCAAAATTTCTCAAGAATAAAAGACAAGGATAGAGTTGTGCATCGACGGCTCGGTTTAAGTGCACGATCCTTTTAAAAGAAAAAAAAAGAAACATTGCACAATTAGATCCCGTCGTTCCAGTCATGAGCTACATAATGAAAATTGAGCAGTGAATTTTCCTAATCTTATTAGTTCAATTGGCATGCCAAAGAGGCAAAAATCTAAAACTTGAACCAACGAAACTGAGAATCACAAGCTACCAGTCTCATTTCCACTTCAAAATAACGTACCGAGATCAATCAATTATGGACGCAGAGAAGACAAATAAATAGGAGAGAATTGCAGAGATACTTACCATGCAAGAGAGCAGAAAGGCTACCGTTGGGAAGATAGTCATAGACAAGGAGCTTCTCGTCCTTGGAGAAGTAGTAAGCGCGAGGAGGGACGAGGTTCTCATGGTCCATGCCACCCACCACCTCGATCTTCTCTCTGAACTCCCTCTCCGGGATCGTCACGTCCCTCAGCCGCTTCACCGCTACCATCGTCCCCATCTCCAGCGCCGCCTTGTACGCCGTCCCGAATGTCCCCTTCCCCAGCACCTCCGCCGAGGCCCGGAGCAAATCCTCCAAATCGAACGCCCTGGCCGCCGACCCAAAGAAGATCAGCTTTTTCGCCCCAACGTCCGACACCGTCGCCTTCGGCGCCGCAGCCGGGACAGCCGCGGCGGCAGCATTGTGGGTTCCGTTAGGCGGGACCGACTTGTCGCCCGCCGATACGCGGGGCGCGTCGGCGTCCGGCGGCTTGGCCACAGCGGCGAGGTCGACGGCCTTGGTCTTGGGGCTGCTCTTGCTACGGCAGCAGCAGAAGAAGAGGACGAGGAGTAGCAAGAGGAATACGACGACGGCGGCGACAACGATTCCTGCGATTGCGCCGCCGGACAGCCCCTTATGGTGCTTTTTCCCATCGCTTCCACCGCTGTCGCCGCCGCCGTCCCCTCCGGCGGCACTGCTTCCGACGCAAGGGGAAAGAGGGCCGCCGCAAAGAGTGTTTCCAATGAAAGACCCTGCTTGCTTGTCCCGGAGGCCGGCGGGGATGGAGCCGTTGAGGTGATTGTTGGAGACATTGAACTGACCGAGGTTGGTGAGGTTGAGGTCGGGGAGGGAGCCGGACAACTGGTTGTTCTCGAGGTAGAGCGTGCCGAGGCGTGTGAGCTTGTTGAAAGAGGGGGATATTTCGCCGGAGAAGTTGTTGGAGGCAAGATTGAGGCGGACGAGGTGGGTAAGGGTGAAGATGAAGTCCGGGATCTCGCCGGAGAACTGGTTGCCCTGCAGGTAAAGATTGCGGAGGCCGGAGATGGCGCCGAGGTCGGAAGGGAGGGCACCGGAGAGACGGTTGAAGCGGAGGCTGAGGGTGCGGAGTTCGGTGAGGTTGCCGACGGTGCCGGCGGGGAGGATGCCCATGAGGGAGACGCCGGGGAGGCGGAGCTCGGAGACGCGGCCCGCGGTGCAGTTGACGCCCGGCCATCTACAAGGGGAGGAGTCCGATACGTTCCACTTGAGGTAGCGGCCGACGGCGGAGTGTAGGCCGATGAGGGCAGCGCGGTCGGAGGCCAGATCGGAGAATACGGCGGCGAGGGCGGTGGAGAGGAGGAGGAGGAGGAGGAGGGGCGGCGCCGTGTGCATTTTGGTAAAAGCCATTTCCCGGCGACGTAGGATCAATGAGCACCGGCGTCGGCCGCCATGGAAGGAGGGAGGAGAGGAAGTGGGGGAGTCGGCGTCTCGAGAAATGAAGTTTTGAGAGCTTTAAGAGACTGAGAAGGGAAGTGGAGCCCACACTTCGAAAATAAGAGATTATAAAATCTAATCATTTTTTCGTTACAAGTAGAGGAAAGCTTGCGACTGTGAAAGTGTAAGCAGGAAGCACTCAAAGCCGCTGTTTAGGATTTTGCGAGCTCAAGAATTTGAGTGTCGCTTCTTTTTTTGTTTACTATTTTAAAATAAAATTTGTCATGTTAAAGCATTTTAGGCTTTGTATTATTTTTTCTTATTTATTTTTAATAAGGGTAATTTACTAATTTTGTCACTAAACTATAGACTAAGAAAATAATGGGCCCAATCCCATCTTTCAGTATACTTGGAGATCAATTAAATGATTTTAACTTTATTATAAGATTTTTGATGAGCCAAAGACCATTCCTAAACAACTAATAATTTTTTCCAATCATTAAGCTTCCACGGTTAGTTCAAACAACTTTTTTTTACAACTCATCAAAATCTGATCGATAATAATAATTATTAAGACAATCTAAATGACACCACTTTGCACAACTTAAAAATTAATTATCCCCAATTTTTGTGCTATATTTTTCAACTTTCATGCATGATTTTATAAATTATTTTGTTGAACGCTTTATATCTCTTATATTGTTTGACCAAATTTAAGAAGGGTTCAATTTTATATTTTATATTTAAATTTCACGCAAAATGGGCGAAAAGAAGTCGCTAAGAAATTTTTTATTAAATGTTGACAAAAGAATAAATAGAAAGTTTTTTTTTTGCAATTAAAAAGCGGTGAAAGGTGTCCTTTGCAGTGGAAATGATGAAAATTTTTGTTGATTTTTGAACGCAAATGGAATAAAATAAGTGAGTGAACTACCATTATTTTTATTTAATTGTTTTCTTTTAGTTAATTAATTGTCGTCTAATCGACGACACGTTACCGACCAGGATCGACGGGAGGAACGTGCGGGACGTGCCCGATATTTTGTGAGATAATTATCCGAGAAAGTGGTGAACATAGCGCGATAAATTGGGAAAATATTGGACCGAGACGGTTCAAAGCCGGTGTCGGGGTTATATGCTAACGGTTATCTATCTAGGCTTGATGCGGCACTGCCTAGGGTGGGCCTGTGCTAGCTTTTCTGGGCCCACAGATTTTGCTTTAGGTAACATGGCGCTGCGGCCATAGTGGGGACCACTCCACTTCCGCACCTTGGCCTTTATTTTAACGTCGTCAGTGACGGCAACCGTGTTTGACTTTCGAACGTGGTGAGCTGTTAATATTTAGCAACTTGTTGTTTGGTGGTGGATCGAGGTCCAGTTAACAGGCAGATTCTACCATGATATTCAGGTCCTTGTACATTTTCGATTTATTTTTGAAGATTTATATAAGAAAGAAGGTGCATGTATATCTTATCTGTTCAAGCCACATGAAAACCCCCTTCTGAATTTATGCTCAATTCTTGACCCGTGTTGACTAAAATATTTTGCTGGACTGAGTTTGTAGTGATGAACTCCCATGGCAATAATGGCAATAAGTGTGTGATCTTTTGACTGTTGAATTATCAAAGTATTATGTTTGAGGAGCTTCTAAAAAAGTTGTAGTAATTAGTTAGGGCTAATACATATGCGAGGCCTGGTTTAGCAAATATCTCCAACACAGATTGATTGGAGAGAAGCTAAATACAAGATTATATTATAGAGCAGGCAGGGAAGGACGTGGTGAACAGAAGCATGAGAAATGAGATTAGCAGGCATGGTACATACGACCCACCAAGATTCTCGGGCCCATCGCATCACCTGCCTTCACTAATTACCGTCGCCCCGACGAACCAAACGCACAAAGGCGGAGCTTAAACTAATGCTTTGGAAGCTAAGCAACACACCCTTGCAAGCGAAAATGATACACAGCCGGCAAGACAGCCGGTGCCACGAGGGGGAGCCATGTTTTGTTTTATTTACCAAATTGAAAGGCACACCCGCGAATCATGTGAGGTGACCCCACTTTCTTTTCTGTCTGGTTGGTTGTTCAAGTGTCAAAGCCCTTCCTCATCTACAAGAGTTTATTTTTAGTTTCCATTTTATTTCTATCCATTTCATTGTTGACGCAATGTGGATCAAGGCCAAGGGTGCAGTACATAGCCCATCAAAATCAGTCATCTTCCGAAATCGAGAGCATCGTAAGAGCATGATTCTTTCACTCTCAATATTTACTTCTGGCAGATGTATAGATATATATA
>JAVDBV010048984.1:0-16909 GCA_032619315.1 Piper longum | reverse complement strand
TGATATATATATATATATATATATATATCATAGAAAAAATGTCAGTAATGAGTATTACGAGTATTACTGTCTACAAATAGCTAATAGTCAAACTAATGAAAATGTTTATATACCGTTTAATAAAATCTCTCATAAAGGCATTAATTAGGAGTCGTCGACCTCGTTCGACAACGACCCATTTTTTACTCATCTCATGTTTCATTAACTTTAAAAACTATCCATTGTATGAAAAGGTCAATTTCTTTTCTTTCAGTCCTCTACATCCTCCGTATCACTCTTGGTTCTGAGTAAATAGGTTGAGAACTTTCAGGTCTGCACCTGTAGTACCCTTTAAAATCATAAGTTTAGACATGATTACATTTAGTACCAATAAACATCCACACTTCTCTCGATTTTAAAAATTCAAAATTGGAGTTATCAAGATCCTTTAGGAATAGAACAGACATTCACTAAATTCAAAGCACGCTTTAACTAACATGTGCCCTATTTCAAGATGTAGTAGTCGGTTTTCTATGTCTCACATCTCATTGGAAAACTTAAGAAAATTATATATGTAGATGGTCTAGTGGGGCTGGCTTATGGATATATCCAATATACATATTGACGAAACACTCGGATCGAGACCGTCCAAAGTCAAAACTGATTCGAATCCTGAAGTGACTCTATAGGTGGAAAATGAAGCAAAAAGGTTAAATGAGGCCCAAACTCTGAACTCTATCGTATGAAAACCTATGACTCAATCAAGCTAGGTTCAAAGGGACATAATCCGATTATCTGAAATCCCCATGATGCATGCAAATGAGATACCTTGTAACTCTTCAATATACTAAACGTTGTAACGACTTAAATCTAGGCCTACAATCGTGGCTAACCCATAAAAATTATGTTTATACTTCATGTATTCATGCTCTATTATATCTTATTTCAGAGTATCATATGCATGTCAGACATACTCAGCCACTATAATATATTCACACGGTCATCTAGGCACCATATTTATCATCTAAAAAAGGGTTTGACTCGAGTTTGCTCGAACCAACTTGAGACGGCCAGAATCAGGGAAAACTATAAGCAGGTAAAACCCTAACCTGAAAATGAGTTTTACAATACATCTATATAAACATAAAATAGTCACATACTAAAATTGTTTTTATTTAAAATATACTCTTATCAATCAAAATATAAAAAAATTATAAAAATACTGTAAAAATACCTCCTTTGTAGGGTCATGGGTTCGAATCTCACTAACCTTAATTGTTTTAATAAAAAATACAATAAAAATATTTCCCTCAAAATTTTAAAATAATAATAATAATAATAATATTATTATTATTATTATTATTGTACAAATAGAAGATCACGGGTTTAAACCGGACTAAGTTCAACTTTTAACTTCCTACTAATAAAAATCTATCTAATTATCTTGAAAAAATTATCTTTATTCAAATAAGATATATTTAAAGTCAATCATGGTTTATATATAAGATATTAAATTATTATAGTCTATCTCATTATTAAATAAAAATTTATATATAAAATTAAAATTTATCCAATATAAACTATACATGTTGTGACATCCTGGGAAGTTAATATTTAAATCATGTCTTTTATTATTTGAAATTATATTTTTATATAAAAAATATAATAAATTGTCTAAAAGTCATTTTACGCGTTTAATTGACCAATTTAAAAAAAAAGTAAACCAATAATTTAGTAAAAAACTTATACATATTCTTTGGCGTAATCACTGGGCTTGTGATCCTCCCCATATGGGCCATGGCTGCACATCAAATGGATAACAATCAAGCGCCATCATTTTTGTTTCGACCGTTGTTCCCGAGTGTGTACCCTCCATTCTTTTTTTATTTTTATTTTCATATTTTTGAGCGAGTGCGCTGTCTTTTGTGGTTGGGAATAATTAGGGATGTAAACGAGCCAAGTCTATTTGCTAGTTTTTTTGTGCTCGATTCGGCTCGGCTTGGCTCGCGCTCGTTAATTTTGTGCTCGAAAAAAATACTCGGCTCGAAATAGATAAGAACATTGACCAACGAGCAGAACTTGAACAAAGGAGTGTTCGGCTCAATTTGGCTCAAAAGTCGAATTTGATGTGTTCAAAGTTCAAACTCGAAAAAATGTTCGGCTTGGCTCGACTCGTAAATACTATTAAAGTCACATTGAACTTATATATTATTAAAAAAAAATTAATCCTATATAAGTTAAGCACATAAATATTCGCTAGGCTTGACTCGACTATCGTTCGACTCAAGCTCAACTCGAATTAGGCTCGAACAAAGCCTAAATACCATAAATTTTGGACAAGTTCGGCTCGGCTCGTTTACATTAAAGTTCGGCTCAATTCGTTTTACATCAAACCAAACTCAAGTACACCTCGAGTCGGCTCAACTTGGTTCGGCTCGGTTCGGCTCGTTTACACCCCTAGGAATAACAGTATTTTGTGTTGAGAAAAGAAAAAAAAAAAAAAGGCCTCTCAAACCTCACAAATGGGTGGCCTTTTTTCAAAAGTTGGTTTCCTTCCACAGACATGATAACGATTCATGACCATGTTAATGTAGTTAACACACGAACAGGCAAATTAGGTTCCTTTTTTTCCCAGCACAAGAGGGCAAGCAAACCAGTAAGAGGTGGAAGGGCACTCGTTTAGTTAACTCTGTCAACTGCATTTGTGGTTGAAAAGAAAAAACATTGAAAACTTGAAATAGGCTAGTATACAAAAGATACGCAACGTGATGAACCGGACCCATCATCATAAACTTCCAACAAAGATAAGAGTAGCATCCAATGAGTTTGCTTCTATAATGTTGCCCTTGATCTCTGCCTTTTTTTATTCAAAGGTGAAGCAAACCATAGACACAAGATGTTATCCACATTCAATACATACCATATAAATGGGGCAGCCAGCATTTGCGCACCAGCCTACTTCATCTCATCCATGAGGGAAAACTTTAAACTCCACAGGTTTGAAATCTGGGACCAAATTTTGTTAAAAGTGGGTGGAAACACACTCCAACAACCTCACCAGTTACCGCTTCATAGATTTTTGTCCTTCGTTTGAAAGTAAAGATTCTACTCCATTCATCTGTCACCATTCAACTACCAACAGTTGCCGTATGGGTTAATCGATTTTCTTTTTCTTTTCTTAAACCCGAAAGAGACGTCTCAGACCAACAATGTTTTCTCAGGTTGCCATCATCGCCAACCTTTAAAATGCAAGGAAGATGCACTTTCGGTCACTTTACCCCTCATATGGACGTGATTCCCATTACATCTTCTCAACACTTCCTTTCACGTTCTCAGAAGGAAAGCCCAACCATCTCATCTCATTAACAAATGTTTTGTCACCAAAAACCAGCCTATCAAGTACCTTTCATGCAGTACGAGGAGATTCATCAATTTTCCTGAAATTGGGACAAATTGTAACAGACGGCACGGCTGAGGTACTTGAAGACGAAGTGGAAAGTGGACAGCGGTTTCCCCACCCAAGCCGCTGGCCTCAAAAATATAGTATTAGACTCACGGGTCTATAACTCTCAGGTCTTATGTGCTTACAAGTATCACGCACCCCACCAAACAAAAAAATAAAAATGAGATAATCAGAAATGCAGTTCTCCCTGGCCGTCTTGCCCATTGGCCGCATGCAAACAAATATCCTTCCGACAAGCATGATATACATGAGACACACAACACAGCCTGACCACAGCAAAAGCAGGATTTTGAACACTGATCAAGTAGCCACCTTGCAATTCCAATGACATGGTATCATACCTATGCTTTTCAATTGATTAATGATAAGAGTGGTGAAGAGGGGGGAGAGAGTAGGGAAGAAAAGGGAAGAGAACATGGGAGAGAGTACTAAGAAAACCGACCAATGCCCATTTGAAATAGGAAAGGCATTACCATGCACCCACCACAAGAATGATTAGTCAAGTATGGAGGGAAAAGTAATTACGCCACCAAGAAAATGACTTCAAATTAACAAGATTTGACGAGATTACACCACCAAGAGCAACGAGGATTGAAAACAATATGTTAGTTTAAACACATTCCAATCTCTTCTTTAAAAAATTGTGAGGAAATGTCATACACAATACAACAATTATCAGTTCTATTGCTTCGTTTTCTACTGCAGCTGATCATCACAGTAGATCTTTTTGCTTGGTGGTGTTACATGAATGGGTGAGGAGGATAGAGGAAGTACCTGAGAAGAACTCGAATGGTGGTGATCTTTTTCCTTGTTTTTACCTATGATGATGGTGATGAACGACCCATCTCCATCCGAGGCCAGTGAGGAACTGGTGACTGGAGGACCAGGTGAAGGATTAGCCATAACAGAGCTCTCCATGAGAAGCTTTTTTTGCAGCTTCTCCTCAGCATCCTGTAAAAACTTGAACTTTGGAGGTGGTGAAGATAAAGCTTTATTTACCACAGCTTCTGTGGTGGAATCAAAGAGAGGGTTGAATCCACGGTGGTTGTAACGGTTGATGGGAGTCAGGGGAGGAGTCACGAAGGGCGGGGAAGAGAGGGGGGTAAGATATGGGGTCTCTGCAGAGAAAAGATCAGTCAAGCTTCTGCTTCTGGACCCTTTCCTGCCCTTGGTGTCTCCTCTGGATCTACCATCATCAGATTCCAAATCTTCCTTCGTTTCTTCTTTAATGGTGAAAAGAAATCTAGGAGGTCCAGAGAGGTTATGCAACCTCATGAGCTCAGTCTCTATGCTTTCCTCTCCCAGAGGTTTGAGCAAGTAGTCCATTCCAGAGCGAGAATGCAAGTGGAGCTGGTCTTCTGAGCCCCTGCCATGCATTTCTGATGTCCTCGTGGTGGTGTGGGGGTTCAAAGCTCTAGAGCTCAATGATGTAGGCTTCTTCCAGCAGAGAAGGTAGAAGAGTTCCCTTGAGGAGCTGCTGTAGTCATCCTCAATATCCCTATTGATGATCCTCTTCTTCCACCATAACAAGTAGTAGAGCTCTGCAACCAGAGCCAAAAAGAGGCAGCCGAAAACCAAACTCAGCCCAATGCCCAAACTGCTCAGTGATTTCATTTTTCTCACAAACACAATCACATTCCAAAGCAAAGCAAAAAATCCAACTCAACAACCAGAAGAATCTGTGAAGACTCTTCCTAACAAAATCAAACACCCAGTTCACTAAACATATGGCTCTTACTGGCACCCAGTAGTATCAGACTTCGTTGCTCAAATTGTAAACCAAATTTGTGATATCTCTCACCTTCCACCTGTTGCAAGGCAGTACTTTTAGACTAGCCTCCGTCTCCAAATACAACAATAAGCTTCCCTAACTTCAAAGTTGCAAAAATGTCTGCAGAGAGCACACTTGAGCAGACCAATTGCCAAGCAGATTCAAAAACAAAGTAATCTCCAAGCGCATCCGACGACCCGCCTAGTTTTGCAGGTTAGGCAACTGTCCATAACAGAAATGGAAAATGACCAACACAAATGAGTTGAAGCCCAACCACCGAAGACAGGATACAGAAACACTTCAAAACAACGGAAAGAAAACCAGTTGGGGAGTTACCAGAGTAGATGGGAATGATAGTTGCAGCAACATGGAGCTTGAAAGAAGAAGGAAAGAAAGAGGAGAGGTAAAGCTAAGTAATTGCACAATAATAAAGTATGGTTGAGAGGATAGCATCCAGTTCTGAGCCAGAAGGGGTGAGTCACATGGGAGGGGAATGTGAAAGGGATGGCTAACACTTTTGCCAGAGCTTCCCTTGCGGAAAGCCGAGCATAAACAATTAGGAATAGCATGCCTCTTGTCATCCACTGTCCCGATGACTTGTTTGGCTCCTTGGCTTTTTGGGTAAAAAAAGGCCCTTTTTTTCAAGCTTTTCCCACCATAATCTAATTTAATTTTATCAAACGGTCGTCTATTGTGTCGAAAGGGCTGTCAATACATCACAAATATATTTTTGTTAATTGTTAATTGCTTTTGCTTGGTATGGTTTTGGTGCTTGACTTGGTTTTTTTTTTTAGACAAGAACCCGATTAACTAACATGATACAAGAGAATGTGTCTTAGTGACATAACATTTGAGGGAGAACATATCCTTAGCCAACACGCTGGCAATAAAAACTTTGTTCAATATTGACTGCAATATCGATAATAGTTACTCTGCATGTATTGAGACTTGGATAGCTAAGCTAACCTTCACCTGCACAAAAATGGAGCTTAAAACAAAATAGAGGAAGACGACTTGACCTTAACACACCCACGCAAAAATAAAATAAAAAACAAAAACTGTGGGTAAAGAGCTGGAAGTATAAAGGGGGCAGTAAATGACGGGCTTGCTCCTCGCTCTATCACTCCACCTGTGCACGGTACCTAGTATTCAACATCCTCGAACTATGCATACATTCATCAACACCATTCCCACTATTTCAATATTCATTCGAAAGTGTTCCTTTATTTCATTTATTAATTTTATTTTCTAGTTTTATTTATTTTCAACTTCCCACGACAAACCAACCAAGCAAAAGTGTTGCTAGTAAATCAGTGACAGAATATGATCTTGAGCTCCGTAGGTGCAGTACAGTCCGGAGCAAGGGAGCAAGTGTCGCCGGTGTATGTCACCGTCGCCGGGTACGCCTCCTTGAAGAACCTCGAGTACTCCGACGAGGCGCACACTAGCGGGGTACTATAGTTTCCCCGGCAGCAAAGCTGGTCGGTAGCCATCACTCCGCAGCCACTCATGCATCCGATCACCGTCCCATTAGCATCCACTTTCCTCAAAGCCTCCGGGCACGACGACAGCAACTGCGCCTTGCACCCCACCACCGGGCACCTCCCCGTCCCCTCGTGCTGCTTCATCGTCATGGGCAGGTTGAAGCCGTCCACCACACTCACCGAGTACGCTGCCGTCTCCTCCCCGACGGCGAACTGGGCAAGGGTGACGGGGATCTCGGTGCCTTTGCTGTCGCATATGAAACCGTGGGTGCCGCAGTCGCCAGTGGAGGAGTAGAGGCCGCCTCGGGGGTCAGCGTCGCAGCCAGTGCGCAGACGCGGCCGGACCAGCTGGTGGGGGAAAGAGTGACGGAGTAGTGCGCGAGTGTTTCAACCTGGGTGAAGCCGTCATGGAAGCCGAAGGGTAGTTGGAGAACTGGCCAGATCTCTCGAAGGGGCAGTTGTCACAACCGTGAGGGTGACGATGACTTGAGTTCTGGCATGGGCCGCTTGGACGATGAGCAAGACGATTAACAGAAGAAATAGATCACGGAGAGAGAATAATATTGTATAATAGCTGCTACTACATTTCTGAAATGGAGAAGCTGCCATGGATATTGATCAGCTGCTCGAGCTTGATGAGCTGAACTATTTTCTTGTATTACGAAGTAATGGGCAATATTGGTTCACTGGATTGAAGGTCATATTGAAGAGTTCTAGTAATATAGGGAAGGGGTGGAGGCGGAGGTGGAGGTGGAGAGGAGAGAGCGGATGGAAAGTACGCATGGGATGTGCACCAGCTGCGAGCAAAGACGGGTGTTAATTCGCTCGGATTTCTTGGTGTGAGAAGAGCTAATTCTTCATCTTCATTTTAGTGGTTTGATCATCTTCTTATGTGGGTAAGAACTGGTTTTACTTATGCCGCGGATCGAGTTCAAACAGCTTACACAAGACCTATGAAGTGATGACGGACAAATATTTAGTCTTTTTCAGTATTTTTTTAAATTTACCCTTTTTTGATGGACGGTGAATTTTATAATTTAACGTACTTAATTTTGATGTCAAGATTTACAACTTGACCAGACCTCAATGCATAAATATTCCAAGTCATCGCATAATCTTATGAAATTTTAATCTTGTTGTCATAGAAATTAAAATCGTAACCAATAATATGGATTGATCACTCGCTCTTCATAATGCAAATTATTGCGCCAATTCAACCTCTAATGACCTTCTCTCGTTTTAATGATTTTTTTCTCGTTATCCTTTTGTTTCGTTCATCAGCCCAAGTAATTATATATTTTGATTTTGGTTTAAAGCTATTATTCTTATAATTATATAAAACATTCTACAAGATTGTAAGTCAGAAGTATATAAGTGATTATTTTAAGTATTATACATAGGGGTGAGTAAGGTTTGGTTAACCAACTATACCAAATTCATTTCGACAGTTTACTTGGGTGCTAGTTCATTTTGACCGTACTTTTGTCGATTTTTGGGTCAAACCAATCAAATTAAATAAATCAATAAATAGAAACAAATTTATTTGTATCATTTTTACCGTACATGTGTCTACATTTTTAGTTATTATCATTATATATAACATAAATTTATAAAATTATTATTTTGGTTCAATTTATTAAAAATAATTTATTTATGTATGTATAAGAAACAAAAGTTTAATATATTATATATTTTATACTTATTATTAAATGTTCCATATTAGATTATTATTCATGTAACTTTTTTGTATTAAGTTTGTAATCATCCCCTAAATATGTGTTAACAATTTTTTATTTCATAAATAAAGCTTAATAATAATTAAAGTAAGCACTAAAAATGAACACTATTAATAATAAAAAACATCATTTATCATTTTAGTTAGTTTGAATATAGTTTGATTAAAATCAAACAAAACGGAATTAATTTGGTTTGATTATCTATTGCAATTTAGTTTTTGTTTGATCAAAGTATTTTAATTCGGTTAATTTGATAAGTAATCTGATTTAGTTTTAACAAAACTAACCAAACGATCAGCCCTTTATATGCACTCACAATTACACGTGTTTCAATTAGTGCTTCTTTGGCATGCAGTAGCTGGCTAAAAGATCTTTTGCCCACTTTTGAAATCATTAACCCTCCTAATAATGGCTTTTGCTTTTTTCCAAATCACTTTGCAATTACCTTTAACACATTCAAGCCTTCCCATTATTGTCCTAATTGATATAATTCAAAATCAAATATTTACCATCAAACTTGGTCTACTTTTTAGAGTCAATTCAATTTAGTTAAAGTTTAAATTTTTGTTATTTAATTTGTATGTTAATTAATTAAATCTGATCTAGTTTGGAGGTGATTTAATCACAATAGTTATAGTATCATCTACTTGCACTAAAAAAATACAACTTTTACCAAAGACACATGTGTTGTGCAGATAATAAAAGACAATAAAGACAATTACATTTGGGAGGCCCTGAATTTCATTTATTAAATAATAAATTATAAAAATAAGGCGTAAAGATAAATAGATAGAAAGTTGACAAAAAAAAGATGATTAAAAAAATAAGTTGACAATAAATTAATAGTTATAAATTTTTAGTTTTTAAAAATTACTCATAATGTGTTTAAAGTCATTATCAAGTAAATTATGTGTGATGTCATCAATGACATTATAGAGATAATACAACGTCATTGATGTCATTTGTAAAATACACGTAATGTCATTCATGTTATTAAAAATTAGTTATTTTGAACAATTATTAAGATAAAAACATAATTTAATAAGAATTTACAATTAATTTAAAATAAATTGATAAAAATAAATTTATTAAAACAAATTAATATTAGTTAAATTTAATATAAAAAAATACTTGTGATGTCATGGTTGCATGTAAAATTAATTTCATTGCTGAAGGGAAATGAGTGCCATTAATGACATAGATAAAAAATAACTTTACCAAAAAGCTTATAACAAAATTTTAATTAATAACATTTAATTAATGAAGATATATATATTAAATAAAAATAAAAATAATGTTATTAATGCCATTGATGATATTGTTATCTATGCTATTTAAGTTCAATAAAAATAACTAAATTACATGTGATTGGTTACGTTGATGTATATGTGAATGTCATTGGTTATATTGATGCAGATGGCGTGATGTCATTAATGATATGGATGCTGTTTTAAAAAATAAGTTGATTAACAAATTGATTTGATTCAATTTAATTGATGTAAAATACATATAATCAACAATATAAGTTAATAAAAAGATTGATTAGAAAAAAAAAAAGTTGATTAACCCAATTAAAAAAAACAAATACATACAATTTTCTATTCTAAAATCCCTCCCCCTTAAAAAAATCCCATTCCTTATGTACCACACAACTTAACCCGCTCCATATATTCCATCCCTTTCCAAATCAATTATTTCCCCTATAAACACCCAGTCACCCATCCGGCCCAATTTCTCTCCTCCTTAACCCCCACTCCTCCCCTCTTTTTTTCCTTAAAATATGCTGAAGCATGGGACGGGACAACTTATTGGCTGAGGTACGCCCTGAACTTAGATGCACACATGGCAGTTTCAAGGTGGTTGCCTCTAGCATGGTATCGACGAGGGCATGAAAGGCCTCCGCATGCAGTGGAGGAAGGTCTCGTCCTGTAAGTGGTGATGAAGTCAATGTTGTATAGGAAGACGATATATAACAGGGCGAATTAGGAGGAGGCGGACGTGTTGTTGCCGCATCGGGAGAGACAAGATGGCGAGGGCATTGGTGTCATTAAAGTTATTGTCAAATAAATTATTAAATCATTGTCAAGTAAATTATGCATACTATCATCAACGATAAATAATGTCACTAATGTCATTAGAAATTAGTTATTTTGAAAAATTATTAAGATAATAGAATATTTTAATAAAAAAATAAATTTCATTTAAATCAAATTAATATTTGTTAAATTTAATAAAAAATAACAAAAATTATAATTGTTATTGATGTCATTGTTGCACGTAAAATTGATTTCATTGTTGACATTAATAAGGAGATATTGATAAAAAAAATAACTTTACAAAAAAATGTATAACTAAAATTTAACTAACAAAATTTGAGTAATAAAAATTATATTAGATAAAAAATTAGATTATGTTATTAATGTCATTAATAGTATTATCATACGAATAAATTAATGTTATTTAAGTTCAATAAAAACAACTAAATTATATATCATTAGTTACAATGATACATATGCAATTGTTATTAGTTATATTGATTCAAAGATGTCATTACCTGAACCCACTACAGTCTTCCCCCCCCCCTTCACACCCACCCACCCGCCCATCGTTTCTTCCTCTACTCACCTTCTCTCCTCCTCCTACCCAATTCAACCTCCCTCTCCTCTACCCTCTCATCACCTTCTCACCTTGCTACGCCTTCCCCTCTTTTTCCTCACCCGCCTCTGACCCTCCCCGCCCCTCTTGCTCCACCATCCCTATCCCTGCCCCACTCCCTCACTCTCCTACTTCATCCTTCTGCCATTTAATCCCAAACCCACCATTCACATGTATGTCTTGTCATTTCTAAGTCCGTTGGAAATGCCATCGTCGATTGGTTTTCTCTCGTTGACAATTTTGTTAAAATATACTTCTTTCGGCCACCACCCGCTCTTGCTGCCGCACTTTTAGGCCTGACATGTTCGTCTTGTCATGTTCTGCCATTTAGCTCTGCTTCCCTAATTTTATTTGTCGTTGGCGGCAAGCTTGCCGGCGACCCATAGTATCATTCCTTGAAAATTCATAATTTTTTTAAAAAAATTAAAACTATGAACTCATCATTAAAGTAAGCGAACTCAATCCCTCCATCTTGTAAAATGAATTCTAGGGTTAATTTTATCATTATAAAAAAAAGTACACTACTCCTCTCTTATACCATATGAGCTATATTTTTTTCTTTATTCTAGATTATTATTTCTTGCATACGTTTGGGTCTATGTGTTGTTTCGCTCTTTTTGGTTGGTCGAAATTTCAGTATAAGAGTTGTTAATGCATTTTCATTGGATATAGTCCTTTCACATAAATAGTATAGATGTTATGATCTTTGAAAAATTTTGGCTTCACGTTATGTGATTTTTCATGAATTTGTATTCCTTACCTTACCAAACTCAAGTCTCCTCTCATCTCCACCTATGCTTACCAAACTGCCCTTCCCAAAGCTGACGGATATTTCCTCTCCCTCCTCTATTTCTTCCTTTGCCCATGCTCATTTCCCTATTATCTCTATGCCACTATTTAATATGTCCTCCCACTTCGTTCCTCATATCCCTCCCCACACCACCCCCTCCGCCCTACCCTACCTGATACCTCAATAATTTTCCCTCCATTGTCATCCATTGTTTCCTCCCAATTAGATGTTCCGGCCCCTCACACTTCTCCCTCTCTATTCACTATTATGAAATGCCCCCCACCCTTATCCTTATATGTCCAGTACTATATCTTTCAATATTAAAATCCATCTTATGATAACCCGTAACTAAGATAGGACTCACAAATCCAAAACACTTTTCTCTACCTCTTACACCATCCCCTCTTGTCTTCTAGCAACCTCCTTCTCTCTTCCCTGTAAACACCCAAGCCCACAAGGACCCAAATTGGCGTCAAACAATGAATGACGAATTCAACTTTTTGCTCAAAAATCATACATGGTCTTTAGTTTTTTGCCTTTCATCTATGAATGTAGCTGGTTCAAAATAGATTTTCAAGGTGAAATAATGATTTGATGGCACTGTTTAATGGTACAAAGCCAGACTGGTTGCAAAAGGGTTCCATCAAGAGCTTGGTCGCGACTACAATGACACTTTTAGTCCAATAGTTCGCATTGATACCATTTGTCTTGTTATTTCCATTGTCATTTCAAAAAGTTGGGTTCTTAGGCAACTTGTAATGTTAAGAATGCCATTCTTTATGGTGATCTTAAGCAGAAGGTATTTTTGGAAAAACCTCAGGGGTTTATTGATTCTAATTTTCCTGACTATGCTTATTACTTATACAAGTTTGTCTATGGATTGAAGTAAATATCCTAGGCTTGGTATCACAAGTTTAGTACATTTCTTCTCAACTCGGGGTGGTTTTAAAATTCACCTCATGATGCCTCCATGTTTGTTCTTACCACTAATACTTACATGTTAATTCTTCTCATTTATGTGGATGACATTATCTTGACAGGCTCATCTTTGCTGATGATTTCAAAATTTATTGAGATATTCTTTTCACACTTTGATATGAAAGACTTATGTCGATTGAATTTCTTTCCTGTAATGGAGGTTATGAATCAGCAATCTGGATTTCTTCTTTCTCAAACCAACTATACCCTTTAGTTGCTTAAGTAATTTGATATGGATGGTTCAAAACCAATTTCTACTCCTATTTTTTGAGATCGTCTTTCCATGAATGATAATGACATCCTCTCTGATCCTATTGAGTATCACCAACTTATTGGGAGCTTACAATATCTGATACTTACTTTACTGAACCATGCTTATATTGTTAATAATACTTGTCAATTTATGTAGTCTTCCCGCACATTTCATCTTTTTACTGCTAAGCGCATCTTATGGTATATTAAAGACAATTTGGGTTTTAACCTTCACTTTATTCCCTTCATTCCCTTCACATTAACTAGTTACACTGATGTCGATTGGGCAAGCTCTCCAGACACACGCCGATCTACTTTTGAGTTTATTATTTATCTTGGACCAAATTTAATCTCCTAAATTTTTAAGAAATAATCAACCGTTTCTAAGTCCAGCTCTGAAGCATAGTTTTGCTCCTTGGCTCTTCTTAGCTCAAAGGTGATGTGACTACTATATTTACTAAAAGTCTTACAAATTTCATTGTATGCTCCACTGATTAGCACCTTCCATTTGACATCTAATCCAGTTCTACACAATAAAAACAAGTATATTGAAATTAATGTACATTTTATTCGAGAGAAGGAAATAGCTAAGATTGTTAGATTTTGACATTTTCCCTCCAATGACCAAGTCTTTGATTTATTTACTAAGCCTCTCTACCGTCCTCATTTGAATTGTTTCGCTCTAAGCTTCAAATTGATTCCCCTCTTGAGCTTACAGGGGGTGATAACTTACACCTGTTTAATGTTGACCGCATTTTTACCCTGATAGATTATAAATATATTGTATATAATTTTTTCCTAACTAATTTCTGCAGGCCTTTTTTTTAAGAAAGAAATGATTTTATTATTTAAGCCCGCAGTGGTAATTAAGATATTAAAAAAATACACATAAATCATAAAATTGATCTCAACTGCCGTTACATCCTGAACAGAGACACGAATTACCCTTTAATCGTAAATACCCGGTTAAAAAAACATAGATCTGTTTTTTTTATTGAAGTAAGAGGGAGTCAATGATCTGATTTTAAAACAAAAGTAAAAAATTCAGGGCGTTGTTAAGGACGGGCCACTTCTTGTTCGCGTTTTCTTCTTTCGAAAGCCCTTGGCTTCTTTTCTCGCCTGGCCTTTCTTCTGTCCCAACTTTCAACTCCCTTCCCTGTCCTCTCCCATGGCTTCTCAGTATTCCCAGGCCAGTCTCCTCCTCCAGAAGCAGCTCAAAGGTCTTGCCCATGGCCTGTTCCGTTTGCTTTCTTTTTTCTCTTTTCCATGTTTTTTTTTTGTCTATTTTCTTGAATTGTTTAGCGCCTTGCTGGGTTGTTTGCTGTCTTCTTTCGTTGATTATTGATGTTGGGTTTATTTCTTTGAACGGTTGATGATCTCTTTTTGTTTGCAGATCTCAACAAGAATCCGGTGGATGGCTTCTCGGCCGGGTTGGTGGATGATAACAACATCTTCGAGTGGAGCGTCACCATCATCGGCCCTCCTGATACGTTATAGTGAGTGCTGTTGGTTCTTTTGTTGGAAAGATGTGTGATTGAGATGTTTCTTGCGCATCAAAGGCAGGATCTTTGCTTTGTTTTGGGTCATATGGTGCTGGAAACTTTAGTTTAATCGTTGTGTCGTGGGATTGAGGTTGCAGAATAGCCTGAAGCAATTCTAGTGCCTGGAATTTAGGAGTTTTTTCTTATCATTTGTTTGTTTAATTAAAGGGTTGGCATTCGCATATCAGCAGTCTAATGGGTTTTGCTTTGAGTTGGATGTTTTGGAATGCACATTTTTGTTGTAGAAAATCAATATTTTCCTGACTGATCGTTGTTAGCTGGAATTCTTCTACTATGAAATTTTGCTAGTTATGCAAGTATGTAATCCTCCTCTAGTATTCAATACTGCAGGTTGTTACATGCATTTATTCATTACTGTATCTAACTGCAATCTGTTGCAGTGATGGAGGCTACTTTAATGCAATTATGTCATTCCCAGCAAATTATCCTAACAAACCACCAACTGTCAGGCTCACGTCTGAAATGTGGCACCCCAATGGTTAGCCCATTCTATATTTGGTCGTTCCTCATGTTTGTTTCTCCCATGCGTATCAATGAGAATAATGTGATTTTGTTTCCTTGTGGAGCTGGACTTCAGTCTATCCTGATGGACGAGTGTGCATTTCCATTCTTCATGAGCCTGGTGATGACCCCAATGGCTATGAACTTGCAAGTGAGCGTTGGACACCTGTTCACACTGTGAGTACTATGACTTCATTCACAGCTTTTCTCTTTCCATGAAAAAAAGAAAATCCTTGAGAAATTGTCAAATGATGTAGCACGTTTTCCCTACGACAGAGTGTTCACTAGATTATTATTGTTAAAATTGTATGTAGTGTCATGAAGTTAAATAATTAATTCTCATTACTTGAGGAAATGTTGGCACTTGTGTGTTTTGCTTATATGACTAATATTGGATACTTCCTGTCGCGAATCTCATTCATGCACTATGATGGTTGAATAAACAGTAATATATCTGCTTGTTCAAAAGTTATGTTCATTCATCAATACAAAATATGATCTCATTGCTTGATGCTTTAGTAGTGTTTACATTATCATTTTCGTTTCTCTTTTTATATCTGTTTGTTACTGTAATACTTTCACCTTTTGGTCGCATCAATACTATAAATCACATTGTAAGTTTGATAGAATCGTGGAGATGATATTAGGTTTACATGGTTTAAATTAGTTGGGTTCAGAATTTATGTTGTCGATTTAATTGGACTGTGTCATTTCCAACTCTTCAAGTGGGTAATGCGGATTTTCTATTTAGTTCCATAGTGGAATTGTTGGGAAGGCTCATCTTTGTTGTTTTAAATTGACTCCCCATTCATTTTATTTCCTAAATGGCATATTTCCATTTAGGAGGAAGTTTTTTTTGGCAGTATTGTTACTCAACATTACTGTATATTTGGTAGAATTGTTGTTATTTAATTAGGTTTTAATTGTTGACTGTAGCCAGATTCTAAATATATGTCGTGAATTTTTTGCAGTCATTTTTTGCTGGTTTTATATAAATGATTTAAGTTTGCACCACAAGTTTACTTAATAATTGCATTTTCTGTATGAGATGGCATGCATTTTAACTGAGAAGCAAAATTTACGTTATATTTGTATTTGACAATTTAAAATTGTTGCTAATAAAACCTTTATCAACAACTTGTTTCGAAATATTAACATCATTTACTTAGATATGAGATGTAATTCTGGCATGGAAAAGTTCATGAACAAGGGCCATAGCCAATCTGCGTAATGTCTGATGTCCATGGCTGATTCTTTGAATCTGGCCATTTTTGAGCAATTGCATTCTAGACAAGCTATTGCATTATGTAAGTGGCTTGGCAGCATATGAGGGTTGCACACTTGATCAATAAATCAGAGGATGTCTAGATTAGATATTTTGAATGGGGTTGGTGATGTAGCACTCGTGAAGGAAAATGTTGGAGTTGAAAATGTGGCCAATTCTTATTCCTAACAGCAGAAACATCCTAAATTGAGTACAACCTTCTCAAGATGAAAACAATAGGTGCAGATTGCTGAATTCAGACGGGGCACCAGTCAAGGACTTAGGATTTTGATTCATATAAATATTATATTGAATAGGGACTTCTGTGTAAGTAATTTATGGTCTCTCGTAACTCTGCAATTAATCAACAAAGTACCAATAAGAGTTTCAGTCTCGTCTATGACAAGGGAGTTATTTCTCCCTATGTTTTGTGTATTTTTCGTCACTAATCTGCAGACCTCTCTTTTTTTTTTT
>JAVDBV010048982.1:0-14155 GCA_032619315.1 Piper longum | reverse complement strand
ATATATATATATATATATATATATATATATATATATAATGGATCGTACAATTAGTTTTAAGCCGTTTACCATGCCAGGACACGTTAAGTGGTAGTTTGGGTAGGTTATTAGTCATAGAGCATGTCATTTGGATGTCATGGTGCCTATTTTATTTAATGGGATTATTTTTTATTTTTTGGATATTTTTTAGAATTTATTACGAGTTAGTAACTATTTTAACTTGACTCAAAGTCGAGTCTAGTTTCATTTACGAGTATGCCACCGACCACCCCCGATTGCCATGGGGACTCGCCGAGACGGTGCCGACCCTTACCCCCAATTGCCCTGCCGAAATAGTCGCTAAAAAATTGCCAAAAAATCGAGGGAATAGTCGCCGTAAAACCATTGAACCCTCAAGAAAACCAACAGAACCTGCGGGAAAATTGGATTCATTGAAATTCGGTGGATCTTCTATGGAGCTCATCTAGTCGAACCCGATCGAGCTTCAAACGCTATTGAGCGCCGAATTTGAGGCCCGAGACCCGCGAAAAAACTCACCATCACTGATCGTCAACAACATGAGGTATAATTACCTCCGATTTAATTATTTAAAATTAATAATTATTAGCACAACATGCTAGGCTTGTTTAATTATCGTGATGAATGTCTGATTGTGAATGAGATCAAGGTCTGATGCTAAATGAAGTACAGATCGGCATGATTTGATTAGTAATGGATGAATGCTAATGATCTAGTTAAGTTGGTTAACTTTGAGCATGCTAATTGACTGAAACATAACTTAGAAAAATACGATAAAATTGTGAGTGTAATGGTCATGTCGAGTTGATGCATCATTCAGATAGCGGGTGTGAGTTTCTAGATTTGATGTGTAAATATGGAGTAGGAGCTTTCTGCCTAGGAGCGATGATACGCTTCGAGTTCCTACTAGGTCCATTTAGGATTCGCCTCGATTTTATGTTCTCTTCTACTATATTTTTTATTTATTACTTCCAGGATGGGTTATGTGGCATTTTATCGGATCCCACTTAACTCAGGCTATTTAGCTGAATAGTTTTTTTGATTAATAACCCACGATGATGAGATCCCTCAAGAATGATTTCAATAACAAGATCAACCGCAAATTGCTTTTGGCCCTATTTTATAAATCCTTTCACAGACCTCTATATATTTTTACTGAGATTTCAGTGAGACGAGAGATGTCAAAACCGACTTGCACATGCCATGAGCGGATGTTGTGACAATCAAAGCGGGCTCTAGATTAGTAAGTAGACTGTTCCATTCCCGAGGGATCCTGACAACACCACGTTTGAGTTTGTCACACCTAGAGAACGTGGAGATTTACGGGTACTGTCAAGTAGAGTGCATGTCTGGACTTGTGGTTCAAAGGGTATTAAAGGTGATTGCTTGAGAGTACTCAGCCTTTGCACTCAAGGCCAGGAGAAATACGGAGGTAAGGAGAGGGCTTAGGATTCAAGACCAGAAAATGAAGTAAGAAAATTGTAAGAGAGACATCAGCAACAACAAATCAGTCAGTTTAAAATGCTATTGGGTCTACATCCCAGTTGCTCCTCACTAGGTGCCCTTCAGAGAGTTCACGAGGAGTATATGAATGATTTCTTCCATATGAGAATTTGCTCATATAGCTAGTTTAATATTAGTTATATTCTAGATCATTAACACTCGTTATTGACGCATTTTGTACTGTATGTAGGTGACAAATATGGGATGGATGTGCCAACTTAGACAAAAGAGCAATGAGGTCTTTTGCACACACATGTTGGGTGATTGAATGTCTAATATTTTATTTATGATTTTATTATATTAGAATTGATGTGAGGAAATGAAAAGCATGGTGATGTGATTAAATATTTATGACATGATGATATGACGTGAATTGTGAAGAGAATGCACAGGTGTGCTGGGACCTGAGCTTCAAAAATGAATAATTGATATATGCATATATGTTTGTATGTATTATATTGACAGGGTGGCCCCTAATTGTACTTTTGGGGGAGGCTTTGTCCATTTTTATTTAGAATTGTAATTGATTTTATTGCAATTGTGTTGGTGTGTAAATTAATTTGCATGTCATCCATGTAGTATCATGTTAGAGTTTTATGCATTCATCCATGTATGGCAAGTCATATCTTCATCTTAAGATGTTGAGATTGGATCTGCACTAGTTGGGTTCAGGTTAGCCGACCTAACTAGGGCTCGTAACATGCCGGTTCGGTTCATGCGCGTGAACCGGATTTGGGGTGTTACAGGCAGCTTTGTCAGCATTGATCGGTGGTGAAGCAGAGACTAGAGGAGGTGTCGGAGGCAAAAATTGAGGCGGAAATCGGAGGAGAGAGAGAAATAGTTAGGGTTGGGTGGCACTTGCATAAATAAAAGGTGACTCGACCCTGACTCGAATTAAAAATATTAACTAACTCCTAATAAATTACAAAAAAACATCTAGAAAAATCCCATAAAATAAAATACAGTCCATAACATCAAAATAACATGCCCTATAACTAATAACCCACCTAAACCACTATATAATGAATCTTAATGCTTTATTTGGCAAAACAAAATAATTCTACAATTAAAATTATATAAAAAATAACTAAATACTGTCATATACTCTGATAACTCATTTCTCAACATTTTTCTGACGTTGTCATGGTATACTTGGGGACATTCGACCCTCATCGTTCAGAACGCATGGATGGTCTTGGCTTAGCATGGAGGTTATGAAATTGACTCAACTCAAACAAATGGCTGAACTGACTAGTTCGCTAATGTAAAATTCTAACCTAAGTCAAGGGTTTTACAATAGGTTTTCTAAGCTTGTCCCACTGGGATTTGAACCTCTCCTTGTTTTGCTTTTGCCAATGGCTAGTTTGATAATTTTTCACTAATGATTTGCTTCAGAATAATCAACCAAATGCTAGCCAAAAATTCACTTAAAATTAGCCACGTTAGCTTCAATTGCCGAATATGCGACCAAAGCTCTGCCCAAGTTTTCTTAACTTCAAAATCCTTGTGCGACATCAGCCCCAAAGTTCTTTTTGGCTACCAAACCCTTGACAAAAGCTTAGCCAAAGCCCTTTTTCGCCAAGTGTCGTGTCATCCTACAGTTCTTCTAAGCAGTTTGATTGCCAAACTCTCAACCGAAGGTCAGTCAAACTCTAACATTTAATGGCTATTCTACCAAGCCGTAGGTCTTTGGTTGCTGAACCACTGACGAAAGTCAACTCCTTTCTTCCTTTGCCTACACCTCATGTCTTCAATATTTCATTTGGTTCTTCAGTCTTGAATTCTTTAAATTTTTGTTTGGTCTTCAACTCTTGAGTTAGAGCGTTTTAAGATGTTGGTCATCAAAATAAGGTTAAATATTTACCCCGTTTTTATGATAACTTTATTGTTGAATTCTCTAAGTTAGTGGTGTGAAATCCTCATGAAGTACTCCCTTGAGCTTGCCTTGCTGATCATCACACTTAAAGTCTTCAAGCTCATCCCTTGGAGTCTATACATATTCATTGTCTCATATTTACACAAGAGGTTTGTCTAAAAATAATACAAGATGTCATGATGGAATGTTATGCTTATGATGATCATGTCATACAACCTATGACCAATAAGGGATTATTAATCTAAATGACTTAGTCATTCTCATTAATTTATCAAAAAATACATGAGTTGTCTAAGAGATGACTATTTTCAAAAAAAACTCTCCCTACATTGGTGCGCACTCCCTTAACACTCAAGCCCTTACAATGCATCACTCTCCCCCTTTGTCATTTCAAAAAAACCAATTAAAAGCATACAAAACAAGAGTTGCATAGCAAGGGAGTACTTACCTTTCAAGAGAATTGGGCACTATGCCCAAGTCATTCCTAAACTTTGTATATCTTATTTTTTTCAATGGCTTTGTGAATATATTCCCTAGTTTTTAATCTATGAGCACTTATTAAATATTTATATCCCCTTTTTGAACATTCTCTCTAATAAAGCGGTACATAACTTCAATGTACTTTGTTCTAAAATGAAGCATGGGTTTCTTTTGTAATACTAATTACACTAATGCTTATAATAGGGAGTTGACCACCCCCTCATTTCTATTCTAAAGTCCTTGGAGTATGTTACATCCAAAGGATTTGAGTACATCTAAGTCTGACTGAGATGTACTCCACCCTAGCGGTGGAGAGAATAATAGAACTTTGCTTCTTGCATATCCAAGATACTAAACAAGATCCAAAAAAGAAGCAAGATCCACTAGTGCTCGTCCTATCATTCTTTGATCCGACAAAGTCTGAGTCGGTATAGCACTAAGCTCAAAGTGTGATTACTTGGGATACCACAAACCAAAGTTAGTAGAATGCTTAACTACTTGATGATCTTCACGCTTTCAATTGAAACTTCAAGGGTACCTTGGAACCTAGCACATAGCCATATTTGTAACATTATATTTAGCCAAATTACGATGAAGTAAAGGTTTTTAATCATGCTTCTATAAAGCCTTTGATAGATCGGTATTCCTTCTTCATTATTATCAAGCTTGCAAGTTGAGCTCATAGGCTTCTTTGAGTCCTTAGCATTTTCCAACCTAAACTTCTTAATGAGCTCCAAAGCATACTTTGTTTGGCTAATGAAGATCCCTTCCTTAGATGGCCTGATTTAAAGACCAAGGAAGAAGTTCAACTCTCTCACCATGCTCATCACAAAACTTGGTATCCCTTGAGCCAAAGATGAGATCATTCACTTAGATTTGCTCCACTAAAACCTTAACTTTTAATCCTTTTGTAAACATGGTGGTGTTGATCTTCCCTGTAGAGAAGCCTTGAGAGATGAGGAATTTGTTTAGTCTCTCATACCATACCCTTGGCGCTGGTTTGAGTCAATATTGTGCATTGTCGAACTTTAGACATGGTGGGGTATTTTGGGCTCTTCAAGCCCCAAAGATTGCTTCACATAAACTTCTTCTTTGATGTAGTCATTCAAGGGGCACTCTTGACATCCATTCGGTTGAGGATGAAGTTGTGGTAGTAAGCAAATGCAAGTAGCATCCAAGTGGACTCAATCTTAGCCACGGGAGCAAAAGTCATCATAGTTAATCCCCTCCTCTTGGCTATGCCCTTGTGCTACCAATCTTGCTTTGTTTTTCATGATGTTCTCATGCTCATCCAATTTGTTCTTAAAGATCCAATTAGTATCAATGATAGGATAATCTTGAGGAGGTGAAATTAGGATCCAAACTTCATTTATCTTGAATTCATTGAGCTCTTCTTGAAAGATTAGCAACCAACTTTCATCTTTTTCACCTTGCTTGAAGTTTTTTGGCTCAACCTTATATAGAAAGGCCCAATATAGTTGAACACCTTGAATGGGTGAACCAATCACCAACTCCTTTGGATGATCTTTGTGAAATTCCAACTCTTTCTTAGATGATTATTTGTTAGGTTCTTGGGGAGGAACAAGGTTTTCACAACTACTTCTTTCAACTCATCATCATAATCAATTTCAACTTCCTCAATGACCTTTTCTTCTCAATAGTAATATTTTTTACAAATGGAACGAATGTTTAGAAAGTATCACTTCTATGAGTGAGAGAGAACCCAATTATATTTTGAGCAGCCATCTACTACAACAAAATGTACTTTTTCAAAATCAAGACCATCATGTGTATAGGTTCAACCAATTTCATGTGAAGTAGCTCCAAGAATCTTGAAGTTCTCACTTGGTTCTTCAGCTTGTGAGAGATATTTGCTTTGGAGAACACATCATAATCAAGGTCAAGGTTATGGTCAAAATCAAGATCAAGATCAAGTGGTGTGTGAAGGAACACAAGATCAAGGTTATAAAACCATTTTTTTTGGCAAACAGATCAAACTATGTAAATTCACTAAGTGAATTTGTGCTTGATTCACTTAGCTTCCTATTGTGAACAAGTTAAACTAAAGGAGGTTAAGTGAAGTGTGTTAAATGAGGTTGAGTGAAAGTGAAAGCAAATAAGAATAAACACACACATAAGAAGAAGTTAAAAGATATGAATAATTTTTAAAGAAGTTCCTAACTAGTTTTCCTCTCTTCTATCCTACTAAGTCCTTTGGTGAGTAGGTCTTCATATCATCACAATGACAAACTACCTATATGCCTTACAAGCAAAAAGCTAAACCCTCCTTCACAAGCACATCACAACTATTAAGGAAGATTGCACTCTAAACACCCTTAGAGTCTCAACAAGCCTTCTTTCTGAAATGCCAAGTGTGAAGAATCCTTAGCCAACTAGCTCTAGACACGCTTGAAGCCCCACCTCTTCAAAGTTACTTCCCTTCACAAGCTCACCCCATTAGCTAAGGGAATAACCAAGTCAAGCACCTCCTTCTCTGAGCAAGATACCCCTTACACTCTCCCTATACCTAGGAAGATTACAACCAATTCAAAAAAATACTTGAGAAACATCAGTAAAAGAGCTTTCCTCAATACACAATCAAATCATGTAGGAATACAAGTTAATATGTAAAACCACTTTTAACACAGTCTTGTTCTTCAAATTTTAATCCAAAAGAGTCTACGATTCACAATGATAGCAAGAGGTGTTGGAAACTCACTTTCCAATGCCCTATTTATAAGTTTTCTAAACGTCTCCCAACAGAGTAGTCATTGGGATTTAAGCCTCCCATTTTTGTTTTTTGCCAACATTTAGTTTTGATAACCTTTTCATAACTATTAACTTCTGAACAATCGACTGAGTGTTAACCAAACATTAAGCTCTACCAAAGTTTTCTCAACTTCAAATTCCTTATTCCACGTCAACCCCCTCTTTGACTTCCAAACTCTTGGCCGAATATATATATTGAAAAATTAAGGTGAGCTACACATCATATAGCTTATATGAACTATACATTGAATTTGAACATTTTTAATTAGTCCCATAAAATGATATATATATATATATATATTAATAGTAGAATGCATAAGTAAGTGATTGACAATTTTATCTTTTTCTAACATCAATGTGATGTAATTTTAGATTTTAAAAAGATGCACTAGTCATAGTTACATAACTTGGACATTACCTAGTGGAATCAGCCGGGTTTATCCAGCTAGGTTAGAAACCTGGTGATTTAGAGGCTGGCTCATTTTGGATGAAAAACGGGCCATGAATTGCCTCGATTTGTGTACCAATTTGGCAACAGACAAAATCGGACGAACCTATTCCCTCTCTCTAGAAACCAACACTCCCATCAACATTCAATAATCAACCGACACCACCCTTGTGCACCAAGCCGCTATCAACAACACAAGAATCCGATCACCATCGAAGCTCTCCAAAGTGTGATCACCACTACTCTCAAAACAATGCCTCTCTAAAGACCCACCCATCTTGAACCCCCACCACTTTTCTGGCCAAGCAGGCGAGCACTGGCCCTGTCTTCCAAGTAGCCGGTGCTCCAAAGCTCGGCCATTGCTAGTCTCTGCTTCCTTGCTACTCTCTAAACACAAATACTAGCAAGTGGTGGATCGGCAAGACTGGCAAGCAGCAGATCCATCTTCGCCTCCTACTCTAATTTTTCTTTTGTAGCTTTCATATATCTTTTCAAAGTTCTATATTGATTAAGAAATAATTATTTAGTGAATAAGATGTGTAGTTTATGTTATTTTACAATTCTTCATGCATTGAAGGGCTTTGATCTTCTAATGAGCTGATTGACCTTACTTTGCCGTCTAATAAGTAATAACTAGTGTTTAGCATAGAATACACCAAAAAACTGAACCACTTCATTATAAATATTATTATATGTGATTGCAAGCATGATAAATATTATAAAGTCAAAATATTATGATTTTAGAACACATGAATTGCATGATTTCAACCGATTCTTATCCGAGTTTTTATAAATCGATTAGATTTAGTGACTTCTCCTTAATTACAATTTTTACACCTATGGCATTGGTTAGTGGATATTTTGAAATTACGTTTTAATATAATTATTTTGATAATTAAGATGAAAGATGAAATGGTTAGATATATTATATACAGATAAAATTTTATAATGATCATTATTATTTATTTTCAGATTTATTTATATAGATTTTAAATAATAGACCCATTGAACTACTCTAAATAAAAGGTACAACTCATATAACCTATAAAAAGTGTAACTTGTGTATGTATGACTCTCTCTCTCTCTGTATGTGTGTATATACACACACACTACACACCACACAATACACACATGTGCCAAGTGTGTAAAAAAAAACCCCACCCCCTCTTTTGCAAGCGGCCAGGTTCCGGCCAGTTGACTAGACAAAAGAGGGGGGCATCCGCGCCTGGGGAGGGGGGGAGCACCGCTTGGCCGTGGGGAGGCGGGGCGTTTGTGGCGGGGGATCTTGGTGGAGATGGAGAGCCGACTCTACCGCACTGTGAGTGGGAGGTAGGAGGCAATAGCTTCAGACAAAGCCAAGATTGGCGCTTCTTCACAGTTTCAGAGAGCAGGAGGTGATGGGGGTTATTTGGCTTTGGCGATTTGTAGTTTTCAACAATCAATTCCTTGAAGAAGATGAATTGTTGAAGATGATTGTTTTTTTTAGTTTTATTGATAGGGAAGGTTGAAAGATCTCTAATGGCGGCGAGCGGAGCGGTGCAGCGGGGTCTGAGTTATGCCGTGGTGGTTGCTCTGAGCTTCCTTTTGGCTTCGGTGCTGACCTCGGCCGAGCAGCATCTACTTATGGATAGCTCTTAATCAGAAGAGATAGTGCCCAATTACCTTTACAAAGTCATCAATTTCTTGTGGCAGCCCGTCAAATCCACCTACGAACATGTCTGGCCGGTAAGCTTGCACATTGTCAGTCATTCAATCAAGCAGTGCTAGTATATGGTGGTCATGGGGGATGTTCAGGGTAAAGAAAAAAATGGCATTTTGTTGTTATGGAATTATTGTGCCTTACTAATGGGAGCTCCTTTTTGTAGCCTATGAAATTTGGGTGGAGGATTGTTCTCAGATCTTTCATTGAGTTCTTTGGAGCTGCTTTTGGGAGTGTAGGTGGCGTTGGAAGGGAAGGCATATTTGTGCCAATGCTTGCCTTGATCATTGATTTTGATCCGAAATCATCTACCGCTATATCTAAATGTATGGGTATTTGATTATCAGTGTTTTGATGTGTGAAGGTAATGAACTGTTTTGTGTTGTGGTTGTGTTACTCTGATGAAGCTACTTACTATGCTACTTTTCATCACTATTTTTGACTGGTCTTTCTTCTTGTGTGGTGGCGACTTCGGTGATGCTGGCAATGAGAGCAATAATGGAACAGAGGTGTTGGTGACCATGGGGTGACAAGGCCCACATTGGCGATAGAAGCAGTAAAAGCATCTAGTCCTTTATTCCCATGCTCTACATAGACCAACATGATAATTATTTCACTAGCTAACTTCATTCAAAATTCATAACAAAAATGAAAAATTCGGAGCTATCCAATTGACGTACATATCATTAAGCTATAGTTTTGATAAGCCACTCATCAAGTATAACATCTTAGGACAGCATAACACCTTGCAATGTTCGGCCAAATTTTCAAAGCCTCTCATAGCATAAAGGAATGAACAATAGCACTCAAATACACATTCTCAACACTCCACCTCTCCTGTAATCTCCCAAAACCACTTCTTGATTCTACTGCCCCAAACTAAAAAAAAAAAAAGCAAACAACGTGGAAACAAGCAGCAACCCTGAGAATGGAAGCATAAATGTGCCATATTGACAAAGTGACATACATAAAAATTTGTGCGCATTTACAAGCTTCGAATATCATTGGGCTCATTTTGTTCCCCAATATAAATATCATTAAGATCATTCGCAAAGCTATTGCACGAATTTCCTTCTTGAGATTCTTTTCCCGTAATGACAAATATATAATTAACAAAGTATTCATAAGCCTAAAACATATAATACAAATCATTCAATATTCTTGTACCTTATATAAATGATAAGTATTTATGTAATGACCAAGCTTTTGTCAAATTTCACATCTTCGTTTCTTAATTTGAGAAGTCACATTTATCTATAGGCTAGATTTCGGTCTTTTATTTGTCTTTGGATACCCTTACTCTAATTGGCTTATTTTTGTTGTAGCACGTGTGACACTTGGTTGAATAGTTTGTTCTTCAAGAGGAGTAGACATCAAAGATAAACGATCAAGTTCATCAATAATAGCTGTAAGCATTGGCATAGCAACAACCCAATGTTGGGGTGTCACACAAATTCAATTTGAAATCTTATATATTGCACTTTGAAAAGAATATAACATAAATTGTGAAATAGTTAAATTTTGAGACTCATTGTACGTTTTCAAGGTAGCACTTGATGAAAATTTAGCATTGATTGCCCATCAAAATAGTGTATACTTTTGAGGTATTAATTTTATATCCATTTAGAATAAAAGGCTTAAAATATGTTGACATAAGATACCTTCACTCTCAAACTTCTTGCAAGTGCACTGTACAAAAATTTTTGGTTTGTCTTCCAAGGTAAGAAATTGATGTATTTGAGCTTCCTCATCTTTCTTTACCTCATATATTTGTTTTTAATTCCTCTTGAAAACCATAGAACACCTTTCTCGTGTATATAGACCTTGCATGTTGCTCTAGTTTGTTCCCTACATGCAATATAAGCTTTTCATGTAAACTTTTGTGATCCTCGAGAGCTTCTTCTTGCCGCCATGCATGCATAGCATTATCATATTGTAGTACAAATTCACTAATTGGTGTTTGAGTATTTACAAACCCGTCAAAAAGAGCATTGACACTCTCTCTCTGCTGGGTAGAAGTCATTTCGGCAAAAAAACAATCCTTCAGGTAAGTATTAATCTAATGCTCATGAACATTGTGCATTCCATATAACCAACTTCCTTCCTTAATATAATATTTTTCTTTTATTTTTGTCCACTTAGCTTCACTCTCCTCAATTGTGTTGGGATAAACCCAATCATTGTAATCATTACGGAAATCCAAGTCTTTCCCTAATTGGTTTAAATGCATCATTCCACTCATTCCAATGTGCTAAGAACAAAATCTATGTCGAGCATTAAGGAAGACATTCGAAATAGCATTTTTCATTGCCACATCATGATCGGTGATGATACATTGTGGCTCTTTACCCCACATGTACTCCAACCATGTTCTGAATAACCATATAAAGGTACTCGTTTCATCTGCGAGCAACACGCATCCAAAAAGAGTGGATTGTTTATGATGATTAATGTTAGTGAAAGGAGGCATCTTAAAACTATTTGTATTATATGTTACATAAAAAATAATAACATCTCCAAATTACTTATATGCCATCCTTGCCCTATTGTCAGCCCAAAAAACACTTCTAACTTGGGTATTTTCATCAATTTCCATCTTAAAGAAAAAACCTTCTTCAACCCCTATTTTACTTAGAAAGTATTCTAACACTTTCATACATTGACGACCAACATTATTTTTTCTTGCCTTGGTCAAATGATTTCTACAATTAGAATAAGTAAAATTTCCCTCCAAACCATCACCACAATAATTAAAACCCTTGAAATTTTTGATGGTCGAATGCCACAATTATAAAGTTCATCAATCAAATCTTTTGAAACTAACGTCATTTTCTTATGAGAACAGGTCTTTGATATTTTTTTATGGAGATGCAAACTCATGTGAATGCATGTCATCAAAGATATCCACTCTCCAACTACCTCCCTTATTTAATTTAATTACATTCTTGCCTTGCATTCCTCTCGCATATATGCTCTTCTTCTAACACCTTTTCCAACCTTTCTCTAGTCATTGGTCATCTTTGTACCTTGTTTTTCACAAACAAATAACTTCTTGCATATAGTATTTGTTTTTCTATTGTAATGGGAAGTACTTTTTCTAATTCCAAACCCTTTCTCATTTTGCTATATCCATTATAAAAAGAGTATACTTCTTCAATTGATTTGAACTTCATTCCTATACAAGGCCCTAATGACTCTTACAACTGATCTTGGCATTCTACATCTCTATTTAAGCCTTCTGTGTAACAGCCCACTATTTTTCACAATATTGTGGGCCTTGCTGGCTAGGTGTTACTCAAAATTTAACAAAACCAACCCTGTAACGACCAGTCCTAACCAGACCGGTGTTACATAAAATGTTACATGAGTAATATTAAAGCAAATAAGTCTAGCATTTCTAACTTATCAAAAGAACACATGTTTCATATGACAATGTATAAATAAATATCCCACATTCTTGGATTGTTTCTCATAGCCACATTTATAACACAACAAAAGTAAGAAAAGAAGTCTGCTTATTATTTGTTCTCCACCTGATTAGTAGAAAAACCACCCAATCGTCTCTTAGTCTTTAGTTCTAGCAGCTAACCGGCGGAGGCAATTCCACATTAGTGATTAAAACATTAAGCTGTATAATTAAATAAAACAAGTCCATAAACTCCCTATCAATATCTATATTATTTGTTGTTGGGTCCATTCCAACATGTCCATTTATTGCTAATGGTTCAGTCCACCATGTCCAGTAGTTGGTTGGCGAGTCCAATCCCCCATGACCATCTATTGGCTGATGGGTCAGTACATCATGTCCATTACTTGCTGGCGAGTCCAATACGTCATGTCCATTATCGGCTCGTGAGTCCAATCCACCATGTCCGTAATTGGTTGGCGAGGCCATGTCCAATTTATTGGTTGATGGGTTAATCCATCATGTCCATTAGTTGGCTGGCGAGTCCAATCCTCCATGTCCATCTATTGGCTGATGGGTCAGTACATCATGTCCATTACCGACTGGCGAGTCCAATCTGCCATGTCCGTTATCGGCTAGTGAGTCTAATCCACTATGTCCGTAATTGGCTGGTGAGTCCAATCCGTCATGTCCAATTTATTGGTTGATGGGTGAGTCCATCATGTCCATTAGTTGGCTGGCGAGTCCAATCCTCCATGTCCATCTATTGACTGATGGGTCAGTCCATCATGTCCATTACCGGCTGGCGAGTCCAATCCGCCATATCCGTTATCGGCTGGTGAGTCCAATCCACCATGTTCGTAATTGGCTGGCAAGTCCAATCCGCCCATGTGCAATTTATTGGTTGATGGGTCAGTCCATCATGTCCATTAGTTGGCTGGCGAGTTCAATCCGCCATGTCCATCTATTGGCTGATGGGTCAGTCCATCATGTCCATTACTAGTTGGCGAGTCCAATCCGCCATGTCCGTTATCAGCTAGTGAGTTCAATCCACCATGTCCGTTATTGGCTAGTGAGTCCAATCCACCATGTCCAATTTCTTGTATAATCGGCTGTCAGGTCCATTCTGACATGTCCATTATTAGTTTATTAAGGGTGCAGCCCGTGTCGGACTGAGTCAATTCCTTGACCCCGGTTGCACTCGGTGCATGGTGGTCGAATCTAGGCTCAGGCCAACCAGGCTGTCCACAAGGAAAAATACAATATTTTAAATAATTATACGGACCTGGTTAGCTTGTACGTAATCCCGCAACTTTGACCACGATCCTAATTTGAACGAGAACATAAAATTAAACATAAGTATAATTTTATTCGCGTAGAAAATGCATGCAACTAAATGATTAATATATCTTTTAAGTTTCGACAATATATAATATGCCACATTAAATAATTTATTTTATGAACAAGAATTATTTCTTATTATTTGTATCATGCTAATTTAAGGATATCACTAATATAATTATTTGTAATTTATTTAATTCAATAAGGTTCACTTCCTTATTTAATTATACTATTTTGTGATTTCTCCACGGTTATATTTTATTAACCCATTTTTCTACCTTACTAATTTGTCATTAAAATAATTGTTTTAATTAACAAATATTAATTTAATATAGTAAATGTGACATCTTTATTTTATTTATTATTTATAACCCTCCTGATAACTCTGTAAAAGAGTCATTATTCAGTGCATTTTATATTGAGTTTTTGTCATGTTTCGAGTAATTGTTATGTCAATTCTATTAATTTAAGAGTTTATTAGATATGATTTATAAAACAAGAAATCATTGTGATTTTGGTGTAAAAAGTGCCCATTAATGTTGTTCTATGAAGGTATAAGAGTTTGAAGTCGATCCGGAACGAATTCGGGGCCAAATCGGGCGAAAAAGAGTGACC
>JAVDBV010048981.1:0-18509 GCA_032619315.1 Piper longum | reverse complement strand
GATCCCGCGCCCGAACATATATATATATATATATATATATATATATATTTAATTGAATAATATGATAGATTTTAATATTTTAATATCTTAATTATCAAGTGTGGTTGACTTTAGATATATATTATATTTGAATAAAAAGATAAATTATAATTATTTTATTTTTTTGTTATATTTTTTCAAAACATTAAATATACTCTTATTAGTAGGAAGTTGGAAATTTAAGTCAGGTGGGTTTAAACTCATGACATTCTACTACAAAAGATATTATTATTATTAATTAAGAAATTTAGGTTAGCGAAATTCGAACTCGAAGTTAGCAAGATTCGCGTGACCCTCTATAAGAGGTATTTTTATTTAATTTTTTAGATTTTTTTAATATTTTGATTGATTTATTTTCTTATTTTTAATCTCATGTTAGAATTGAGTTCACTTTATATTAGTAAGAGTAGTTGCCTATTTATTTGTGAGTTGAATAATACGATTAGATTTCTGTCTTAAAATGTATATATTTCAATTGAAGTGAGGACGAAGACAGGGGTTTTGTGCTTTTAGAGGGAGGATCATGGTTGTAATTTTTGATATTTTAATAAGAAATTATAATTCCTTATCTAGTATAAAAAATAAGTACTTGGTGGAACATCTCATTTGTTCTTTGTTCATCTTTTAGTTAAATTACTCGTTTTTTACTTCAATAATATTTCCATGGATCGAAACTAGAAGTTGGTGTAACGACCCGATCCAAAGTATAAACTAATGTGACTAAATTATATCTTTAAAAGTAGTTAATCAAGTTAAAAATTTATAGTTAATTATCACTAATAAACCAAATTTTACCATGTGGGACTAAATTGCAGTAATTACAATCCATCTACCTTAAAAATTTTCGTCTTTAGAATTCTTACACTTAGTCTGTAACTAACCCTAGCCTAATTGTTTTTTTACCTATGACCAACAATCCAGCCTATGTCCTTAATTAACCCACCATTTAATACACTAGTCCAGCCCACTATTTAATATAATATTACGTTGTTCTGATATCATATACAATGATGTGGCTTAAATTACAAATTAATGGTATAAGTAATCTTTTCAAAAACGATTAATTAAAATTGAATATTTATAGTCAAAATTAGAGGTAAATTAGATCATACGGTGTAATACAAGACAATTAAGTTATACCAAATCAGCAACAACAAAATAAAAAAAAACATAACGTGGATAAAATTGAGGATAGTTGGTAGCATGGGGGAGGCTTCAGATGGAATAAAAATATTTATTGGAAGGTTGTGGGACAGCGTCCACGTGATAGTACCGCAGCGCCTCAAACTCGAGATTTAATGGCTTTGCATCCAACCTTGCCTGTAACATTGAACCAAGATGACCACAAAAGACTCTAAAACAACACATAATAATTATATATGCTTTATTTTTTCTTACCTAGATCTACTATATCATGGTTTTGGTCTGTATATATGCACAAAAAAATGCATATGTTAATACATTTTCATTCATATCTACATGTGTGTGTGAGATATTCATTCGAGAGAAATGAAGTCGCTCAAAACAGGATTCATGCTTCACCAAGTCCATGCCGCGTGGTTCACAATCTCTCAGGTAGGTCGAGCTAATAACACCTTATCGTTGGAAACTGCAAAAAAAAAAAAAAAATTAATGACTAAGAAAGAAAGTACGGTGTTGGACCCAGGAGTACTTATTTTCTTCTGGATGGCAACAATGACTCGAATCAACTCCATACATGGAACATGATAGTCTGGGAAATTTTTTTGTGCGAGAAATTAGGCTCGAAAGATAAGTTCATTATAGAATAATAGGCAATAATTTTATTTCTTGGAAAAAAACATAAAGCTAATATTAATTAATCACAAAAAATGTTAATATTAACACACATGGTCCCCCCCCCCCCCCCCCATTGCAAAAAACAAGTTTCAACACTAGAGGAGTCTATTGGTAGCATGTCGGACAATGCTTAAGATTGCTCATCTAGGGGATCGAACTGAGTTTAAAGGCTTGGGTTGGTCAAATCCAACTCATTTGAGTCGAGTCTATTAGTAGTGGAACTATTTTGAGTTAGAGTCAAGTTCGAATTAAGTTGTTTTTTCTATATCTTTAAATTTTTTAGCGAAAGTTTACTCCAAAATATTGTTTAAAAAATGACATTGTGCGTCCAATATTATATTTATAATTGATTATAATTTAGGTTTATTTCATGAAAAAATATGTAAATTCTATCATTTTTTATTAGAGACCGAGCTTTGACTCGAGCAGTATAAGGTCCAACTTATTTTGATTTAGTATTTTTTATTTCTTTCTTCTCATGGATTAGCGAAAGATTAAGTCTAAACATGGGAGTTAATTGGGCCACATCATTTAATGCCCATCGACCGGGAAAATGGGCCTAATATTTGGGCCGTACTGGGCCCACTAATCCACCTCGTCATCACGTGCGCGGAAAATCAGGAAAGGCCGCGCTCCCGGCCTTCCTTCATCCCCACGATGGCGGCGGTTGCGGCGGCGCGGCCACTGTCGGCGGCGGCCCTCGCCGGACTCCACCGCCGGCCAAACCTTCGGTGTGCGACTCCGGCGTTCTCGGCATCGGCGGCCGCGCCGTCCCCTTCGCCGAGGAAGCTCGTCCTGTACTCGAAGCCCGGGTGCTGCCTGTGCGACGGCCTCAGGGAGAAGCTCCACGCCGCCTTCTCCTCGGCCTGCCCTGGTTCTCTCAACGATGTGGAGTTGCAGGTTTGTGCTCCTTTTCCGAATTCGAGGCCATTTTTTTGTGAAATGACGGGATAATCGGTTGGAAGCCCTTGGGCGAAGTAGTTGAAGTGTTTGTGTAAATGCATATTCTTTTTGTGTTGATTGCAATTTGCAGGTGAGGAATATTTTGGACAATCCTGAGTGGGAGAGGTTGTATCAGTATGAGATTCCTGTGTTGGCTAGAGTTCTCCCAGACGGCTCGGAGGTTCGCATGATTTTTATTTTTATTTATTTTAATTTTTTTTTGTATATATACATTTTTTTATGTTTATTTTTTAGACTAATTTCGTTTCATTTAGTTATTGGAACCATCTTTATAAATTTTAGTGCTCTTGATTGTTGGTTGCGAATATGATTAGAGCTTGTTTGAGGAAATGACTTGTAACTTGTTGTCATTTATACGTATATATGTATGGATGTTGTGTGAAGTTTAAGTATTTAGTCGGGAGCTATTATAAATTATAATTTATAATGGTTTATCTTGATTTTGGTGAATGTTGATGTATTGTTGGTCTTTTTTTTTTACCCCAAAATTTTGTTGATTGGGACATAAGATTTTCTCTTTGAAGTGGTGCTTGATTTCTTGGTACGGAAGTAGGCGTCGTTTCAAATATGAAATCCATATAGAAGGTATTTTTGTTGCATTAAATGGTGGCTGCCATTGTATGCAACTGACCAATTGAAGCACGAAGAGTTGTGCTGTACATGCTTCCAAACCACAGTTTTTAATCACGTTGATGGGTTTTCAAATATGGGAATTGTGCTATTTAGCGGTCACGTAGAGATAACATGAGCTCTCTAAGTGAATTTTGGAAGTACTGAGTAGTATTTTCCACTATTAAAATATCTTACTGAATTAAATTAGGCACTATAGGCGAAGAAGAAACAACGATAGACCGTGAGCCTAAAAAATCCATATAGTTACCTTTGACGAAAACTTCATTTAATTTTAGTGAGTTACTGAATTCCTTAAATCAATAGATAGTGATAAGAAAACACATATTATCTTGGTTCAAAAAACTCTGATTGAGTTGATTTCAGCTTCTCTGGAGAATTTATCAAAAGAGTCACGTTTTCTAGCTCACAAAATTCTAAAAATTTATTTTTGATCCTGAAAACTGCGATGCTGCAGTTTCATAATATTTTGAATCTTTGCATGAGCGCTCATATTTGAGACCCCTGCTGCAGGAGGTCCTCCCAAGACTTTCGCCTCGTTTGGGAGTTGAGCTTATACAAAAGAAACTACTTGTTGCCTTCAGCGAAAGCTGAGTCCAAGCTTTGACAGCTAATGGACTGCTGGAAGATACTGCGGAAATGGCTATTCCAGTTCATTCTTTGTTATCGTTGCAAGCAGGGGGACAAGACCATATCTCCTGGTTTGGATGCATGAAGACTTTCATGTTGCAGCTGACATCAAATGCAACTTCTATGACAGTTGCTTGTCTTATTTTCTTATGTTCTTGAAATTGTAGACATTATAATTTTCATATAATTGTTGATTATTACTTAGAAATAGCGGCTTAATTTAGATGTACTAAACCACATAACGATCGAATTTACGAAATGTGAAATTAACTCTAGTTCACGACTGTAGGTATGCAAGTCCTCTTCACGGCCGTGGTTAGCCAAATGTCAAACAGTACCTGCCTCTAGATCGAAAACGTGAGCTAGTACACGGCGTTCATTAGAGTCAAACAAAGTTATTTTTAATGAAGGAGGTCTGTTCAATTTTGGTGGGCATGCAAAAGGAGATTGCCTGACCTCGCTCTTCCGAATCCCAACGGCAAGGTCGGTGGATGGCGGTTCCTTGGCTGGAGCTTAATTTATTTACTGGTTGGTGCCTGCCCTGCGCCTTCTTCTCAGTAGTGCTTATCTTTGTTTTTAAAGCAACTCACACTCAGGTTTCCATATTCGGAGTGAAGGCCTCGTGTTTTGTTCTAGCTGCATACACAACTCCTTGAGTTTGCACTCTCGAATATATATATATATATATTAAATAGAGATTTCTATAACGATTCAGCAAGAGTTCCTTCTTTCAGATCATTTTTCCACATGCACAAGGAGACGTATTTTGTCAAAGAACGCGATTCCTCTGAACAAGTAATAATTTGGTGCTATTACATTTGAGTTGAATGAACTACAGCATCCAATGACGAAATTCCACACAGCACACTTAATTAAACAATAGCAATAGATAACTTTCCAGGAGGAACGATTAATTTACTACTTGTACCGAACCAGATTGTTAACCATCTTTCTTGTTATCAGCTTGGGTTGATAGCGGTAGAAGTCTATATTCCACGAGGAACAGAGTACGTATTTTTGCTGATGATATGAACGGGAGCATACAAATTAGCGTGTAATTAGACGTGGAGCACTGATTTGACACATCTTCAAAAGAACCTTCTCAATTATGAATTTATTTTTCTTTTTTCTTATCAAGAACCTTTTCTTCAATTACGGAGCTCACAGAGGCCTTGCCACCTTTGCGGCTTTGACCTACAAACATTTGTATATACATTTTCTTTCCATTGCTTGCTTGTATGACATGGGATTCCCGCCACTTTTTATGGGGATTCACCTGTCTTACAAGTATCTCCAGTCTTTTCTTGTACATGATACAAAGCTGAAGGGAGCAAAACTGTATGCCGGGCTGGGGGCAGCTCCTCCAAGTTAACAGAGAAGGATGATTGCCCATATAACCCAAATGAACGAAGGTAAAGATCATTTTGTGTGAGAAATAGGGACCGGATTAGTGGCAGCAACAGAAGAGATAAAATATGCCAAGCCCATTGAGCCAAATTAGCAGCAAATGCTGATAAGTAGATGCCGCTGATGCTGAATTGCAAAAAAAAATGTCAGTTCCTAGCAGCAGAAAAACCCAAAAATAGTAAACAAAAAAAGTTAAATGTTGATTCTGCACTGAATACTGAGCCAAACATTACAAGTTATTCGCTAGCAGCTAGCATATCCAGTAAATTAGCAAAATAAGCCTACCAAAAGAAATCTTCAGATAATTTACATCAATGCATAAATGCTCCACCAATGCGATCAAGTGGCGTAGCATATCCTCAGCAAAATCAGAAATTTCAGGAACACATTCCCATTAGTTATTTTAAGAACTCAAACGTTAAACTTTCCTTATCACCAAGTATCACTATCAATATTCCAAGAGTAAAATGGAAACAAAGGTGAAATCATATATGAAAGTAAAAAAAGCATCAGCAAATATCAATTCAAAGCGTGATTGAGTTAGAAGGCTAACACGATGAATAACGAAATTAAGGAACCATAAGGCATCTATTCTTTTCAAAAAAATATTCACCGCAATCAAGTTCAATAAGTCATGTATCAAGATATTGCTTATCAAGTAACAGCCAATTGATGATTAAGAAGTGAGCATCTTTTCCATCATTTCAATTGCCTGCTCAAGATTTTTTTTTTTTTTAAAAAGAACCAATCTCTCAAACACACTTAAAAGGAAAGAGCTAAAAGGAATTTCAATTAAATGATAATGTAAAATAATGGAATAATTTGCAATGCTTTTACCTTGTATATTTTTAAAATGTATATTCATAGAAGCCAACCAACTTGTTAAAATAAAGAGCGGAAGTTAATTATGTAATGCAAAACACAAAACTTTAAGCATTGATTTTGCAACAAGACAATTTTTTTTTTTACAGTATTTGCCATTCCTGGTGAGAGAGATATTAGCAATATGGCGTTTTCAGTAAAGTGATGACATATCTACTATGAAAGCTCCCAGACAACAACTTAGAAACCAATGCAGCCAATCAAACAAGGAGTATAGTAATACCAAAAACACCAAAGACAAAAGAGATTGCTTGGTATCATCAACATGTAAATCTAGCCATCTATTTAGATCACATGGGTGCAATTTTTGTAACTTAAACAAAATTGCCTCATCATCCGACCGTCCTTATAATCCAAATGTTCACATTAAATTTTGCTAACATAGAAGTATCAGCTGTTTGCAAATTTTTCCAGGAAAAAATGTAGAATATTGGAGGGGGTGGGAAAGGAACCCTTAACACAAGTCCATTTAAAAAAAAACTATTTCATCAATTATTAAGTATAAAGACTTACAAATTGGTGGAGTAGACATACTAAACGGTGCTGGATCGGGACTTCTCTCCAGGCCAAGGTCATAGTTGTGCTTTGGGCTTAGAGCATTAGGAACTGCAGCAGTGGGTGATAAACTTGGACCCCTCCGAATAGGATATCCAGGTTGGCCACGAGGAGGGCTAGGAAAACCCTTTTGAGAGGCTGTTGGAGGAAAGATAGGTGAATGTATAGGATCAAGAGCAGGGGCTGTATTTGGTGAAACTACAGGAACATAAATGGGGCTGGACAGAGGAGGCTGTGCATTAACACTTACTGCAGGTGCAGGAGATGTTAAAGGGGGAAAGGAGTATCTAGGCTCATTTTCAGGAGGCTGAACATGAGGAATGGGGCTTAATGAAGGGGCATAAACCCCAGCTTGGGGAAGAGGCATACCAGGAATGATGGAAGGGTTAGGAGAAGGAGATAAAACAAAATGAGAGTGATCACAAGGAGCTGGGGCTGGGATTGTTGGCACCGGATCAGGTGACGGAGATGGAGATGAACCAAGGGAGTGCTGTAGGTATGATGACAACTGGACCTGTTTTACTTTGCCAAAAACAGAATGATCCAGACCAAGGTTTTGATCATGATATCCTCTCAATGCCTCTGCCAGCTGCTTCAACCTCTGAGGTAAGACAATCCTGCTCCCAATATCGGAAAACACAGAGGCCTGCACTATAACTGGAGGAGCAACAGTGGAACCATCTAAATTTGTCATCCGTACATATACATTCTGCGTGCAAGTACAACCAACAGTCAATGTAAGAAAACAATTCAATACAAACAAATTCTTTAACAACCTAAAACTTACTTCATTAGGTCTCAACTTCAGCCCATTCTTCAACTCATCCTTCAACTGATAGAGATTATTCTCTATCTGTGAAATGGAATTATTCAACGTGAAGTTGAAGAGGATTTCATTCAACTGCGAAAGAAAAGAAGACTGTCCAGGCACAGTGACTCCTCCTGGGAATTTTAATATCTCAAAGGAAGAAGGTTTCCCAAACACTGAGGGTGTCAGTGTAAGATTATAGTCAAGAAGAAGCAATCCAATAAATGAGGATCTCAACACACTCAATGTCACATCTGGTATTATACCATCACTTGGATAAGGAAGAACACCAAAAACCACACTGGTCCAATTTGGGTTTGAAAATGGAACCATAGAAAGAATGGATACCTGCACATAAGTGCAGAAATTAGTATTAATTCATATGAAAAAAACTACTATGAAGGCCTTCTAATAGAAAGATACCTTTGTATATGGCGAGCCTATTTCCTCAAATATTTCAAACTCCATCATCTCTTTTTGTCCATCAACTAACTCAAGCGGCATTTGAAGATTAAAAGAAGCCTGAATAAGTGCTGCAATGTAGCAGTGACACAAGAAATTAAAGGGTAAGAAAGTAGAAACTATATAAAATTTCCTTAAAAATAAAATACCCATGACATATTTAAGACAATACGTATTAGATGCAAAATAAAACGCATCCAGAATTCTAGCACATATTTTCCGGTATTAACTTGTAACCACTTTATCCACTAATACTTTTCCTACCCCAGCTTACAACAAGCATGCAGTGTTACTTCAAAATAGATCACATAACACATGGCCAAATACGGTTTCCAATCTCACAAGACTAAAAGAAAGACTTATATGCACGTTCAGATGAAGACATATTATAAGTCAGAAAAGAAAAATCATCTAAAACATTATTCCAATGAATGATTATGAACTGTTGATAATGAACTTCACACAAGCAAGGGTTGCAGGTACGGACATTTGTCACTAACAAGTTGTCTGTTAACAAGCTAAAGCACCAGTAAGAACCAAACAGAAATTTCTGAAAAGTCATGGAGGAACCTACATAGAATAGCACACACATTTGGACTTTTAAAACAGGTTTGTATTAGTAAACAACTATAAATGATGCTAGCTAATAGGTGCATTGCTTCATGAACTTCATGGATCTTTTTCATTCGGGTTTGATTTTGTTGTAGTTCTAGAATTTGATTTCGAGATATGGACCGGTTATGGTTAAGGATTATTTGTAAATAGCACCAGAACCAGCAAGTGGAAAAAGCTTTAAAAAATCCAATCAAAGAAGGGCTGCCCAGAGCAGCAACAGAAGGATAAAGTAATTAACTATGGTTTATATGTTGTTAAAAAAAATGTTTCATTCTTCTGATATGCAGATGGTCCAGCAGAAACTTATTCCATCGCTAAACACATACATTCATCTCAAGAAAATAACCATCGTTTACACTTCAACGTTCAATTTATGATGTTCTCTTTCTAATACACTTCCTCATCAAATCTTCTTAGTCTACATCTTTTACATGCATGGTAAGTAAACCTATTGTCGGAGAAAAAAAAAAGAGTGGTGACGATTACACCCAATCACCAGCATTTCACAAGGATACTCCACAGAAATTCAGGTCAAAAAAGGTAAACTAAAAATAGCTTAAAAATGAAAAAGAACAGGCGACAGGAAGCAACCTTGTTTATTTCTGCAAAATTTACTCTCTAGATCCTGCCAAAACAAGTACTTGAGGCAATGTACAAGAAGATAGAAATACTAAGAAACCGTAATCTCAGAAAGACCAAGCTTGCAAGAGCACATCATTAACTACATAAAAGAAATGGGCAAATCAAACTAACATATTAAAATTGAAATTCGAATTATTATATACGATTGAGAACAGAAGAATCCAACTACATTTCCATAATGCAACCCTTGTTACAGAAACGCAAACAAATGCATACAACATCTCACAGTACGACAATCTTCAACAAGCACAAGGTGTTGCCTTTCCTCCATCAGAACGGATCTCTTATCCAAAAAAAAAAAACCACAATTGATGGCACCATTTGCAACCCCAAGCGCCACAAATGCCCAAATCGACTCGACACACGCCAATTGTAAGCCCCAATCAGCACAAAAACCGTCTCAATTCAAGAAATCGGCCATGTACCAACAAAACCACACGATCAAACCAAGATCCCCATCAACCCACGCCACCCTCCAACCCACCAAATCCCGCAAAACAAAGCAAACAACCAACAAGCACAAATCAAACTCCGACCACCAAAAAAAAAAGGAAGAAGACGACTAAAAACTCACCGTCCTGATGACCACCCCCGCCGCCGCGGCTCCCAGATCCAAAAGGCCGAAACGGCGGCAGCCAGAACACGACCGACAAGCAGACGCAGAAACTGAGCACCAGAACCATCACGCATCTGAAGCTGAAAACCCCCAACACCGTCGCCACCAACCCCCCAATCCCGCCGCGGGACCCCGTCGGCGGCTGGGCCTGCACTACCTGCACCGGCAGCTGCTCCTCGACCTTCCCCATCCCCAACGCATCTGGAACCACAAAGCTTCCACCTTTCGCCTACCACAACAACTGCTCCGCCGCCCGCAACCGACCCATATCGCAGCTCGCCTCCTTCCCCACCTCAGCGCAGGTCCGCATGCTCTTCCCCGGCAAAAAAAATTCCACCTTTTTTCTTTTCTTTTTTTGCGATCGGAGGGAGCAGAGCAGAGTAGGGGGAGGAGGAGTGGAGGGGGAGCCCAGTATAATTTTTGATAATGCAAGCACCTTCGTTTTTAATATTTAAAACAAAACACCACCTTCGTATTTTTTGGCATTTTCGATGGGATTTGTATGCCCCAATTGCGGTCTGGATGTGGGCCCGTGTGCATAGCGTCAGTTGGGTGCCTATCTGTGGGCCCCGTTTCGTTCTGTCTGAAAATGGTGAACTTGTTTTATTCCACGTCTTTTACTTGCGATTGATGATATATTTAAGGAGTGGCCGATCGGGGAATTAAGTGGGGGTTAATTCCGAGTTTTAGGAGCTCAAATCAAGCTCAAACCTCTAAAAAGTTGTAAAGATTTTTTAAAACTTATCCGTTGTCATTTTATCTCTAGTTCGTTTACTGAACAACAAAATTAATTTTATAAAAAATTTACGTCAGGAGAAACCTCTTTGCTTTGGGTAAAGGAAAACTTCTTTGGTCAAATGTATTTGCAAATTTTTTTATGGCCAATTCTGTAAATTTAATATATATATATATATATATATATATATACATTTGATATTTTAAATATCATGGAGCCTTTCACTTGTCAAATAATTTTGATTTTTGAGTGAGTCAAAATTATTGAAGGGGCCATTAAATTACCCGTGATTGCGGGGGCCACTTGTATCTTTATGTGCCCTTTGAAGAAGACAAGTTAAAAAGGTGATTCTCTTGTCTTCGTAACCCTGCTTTCCCGGCTTCTGATTTGCTTGGTTAAACTTTAAACCCGGCGAAGCAGGCTTGAATTTCTTCATCAAAACTTAAAAACTGCACTGATCCTCACCGTGTTGGATTTGAGTAAGGTCTTAGCCTTGAATTAGATCACGCATAATTAAAAGAGCACGGTTGACTCTTACTCTTTTTATGACTTAAGCACAATATTATAGGCAAGTTAAAGTGAAACAGCTTATTTGCAACATCATCCAACTAATCATGTATTTGATCATTCAAATGAAAACAATAATGAGGCAGCTGGCTTGCACCGACACTTCTGGGTTCCATCACGTGCCTAACGTTATCCACTTCATTCAAAGTGATCATACGTAAAAGATCGAACCGCTCAACTGGTGAGCATAAGTTGGTGTGGAAACTATAACAGGGCGGGCGTCATCAGAGAGGTTGCTTTTGGCTTGGTGGTGAAGAGTAGACATGGAGTAGTACACACTGCACATTACGTATTACGTAGTAGTAGTAGTAGTAGTAGTAGTAGTACTAGTGGTGGGAAGCTATCAACGAGCGTCTGGATTTGGTGCAACCGCTGGAAAAATGGCCAGCCACCAACGCTGGCAACAACTTGACGAAACCAAACAAAAGGTTGTTGGCTTGTTGAACCATGCCCATCTCATTTCTAGAAACCTCACCCATTACGTCAATTTTTTACCATTTCCCATTCGTCTAATTAATTGAGTCCATATATGGACATGCTACATTATATATTGTTGAAATAAATTTTTAGGTAATGGACTCGATGACTCCTTGCAATTTTTGAAGATAAATGTACAGAATGTGCATCCACTCCACATAGCTATCAATTGTTTTCTACTCAAAGCTGCTGGCTATCGTGAATTGTTTACAGCAATGAGCGGTGCAATCGTGTTTTTCTATTGGCATTCGTGTTTATACTCTAGAACTAGAATTGAGTTTGAATCAAAGACTTTTAAGTCTCTTCAGACAAGTTATGCTTGGTTGTTATTTCAGCTAGCGTGATTCGCATTGAGACTCAAATGATTCCAACTCATGATATCGTCTGTATGGAATGAGGACAGATGGCTTCGAATGTGTAATTGGAGTTACCTTCTAATTCTAAAAAATGGAGATGATTTTGGAAAAAAATTATTTCAACGTAGTGTAAAATTTCCTCCGGTGCATGTAAAAGGTTATAATAGTTTTTTATATTACCCTTTTAATTTTCTTGATGAATGTCAGAGTAAATATGAATCTTGTATGAGGTACATATATACGTATGCATGATATGTTAACCGACCTCCTCCACTTACCTCCTACACGGGCGTGGTTACGCTTTAATACGACCAAGCTCGTGTAGCATCTTTGTATCTTGCGGCCTAGGCCCACTCGATCAAGATGAAGATTGTTAAGATTTTTAAGGAGATTTTAAGGGGACAACTTGATCCAAAAAGTTGAGAAATTTAAGGAGGAAAACATGGAAAAAATCTCTACACCTCAAGTTTATAAATAGGAAGAGAATTATTAAAGAAAAAGAGGGGATTTTCTTAGAAGATTGGATGACTAAGCTCTAATGTGTTGGATCTCCAAGGTTTGAAGACTTAAAACTCTAAGATTTAAAGGCATAAAGATTTTAAGGCTTTGGTGTGTTTACCGGAAAAGCTCGTCGAAAGGCTCTAATTTCGTACTTTCTTCTTTAATTTTGTACAATAGTTTGTTGTAAAAATATCTAACTCCTCCAACTTGAAGAAAGGCAACTTTTTTAAATCTTTAAAATTATAGATTGTTGGACTAATCTTGTGATTTTCTATTGACGACACGTGTGATTAAGTTCAGTTCAGTTTCGGCTGATTCAAGGTAACTTGAATTATTAATCAAATATTATTAGGATTTAGTTATTCGATCAATATTTATATTATCCTGATTATTTGACTGTTTGTTATACGGAGTTGATTGATGCGACTTGTACTAATCTTAAATTATAAGATCATTTAAAATTTATTATGATTTTTAGACAATGGATTTTAAGGAATCAAGATGACTTGATTGCATTTGGGAATTGTAAACTTTATTTGTCAAGTGGTTCAAATTCCAACTATGCCTTTTATTTGTCAAGTGGTTCAAATTCGAATGTTATATAATACGTATATCTTTCATCGGACAACCACGCGTAGGTACGCGAACCGAGGTTCCACGTGTCATGTACAAGAGGGCAGCTCAAATCTGTAAATTACCATTTTGCCCTCCCACACCCAACATCTTCCACGATCTCCGCTTCCACCGAACGGGGATTGTGGCGAGTTTCCGACTACGTCGCCGGAAGACCGCCCCCGGACAAGACACCAGCGCCGGTCGTCTAACCGCCGTACCCGCTACCTAACCTGACAAGTTCCCATGGACCGCTGCCTTCGGGTTCGCTGGGAAATGTGACCCAAATCACAGTGCGGACCACGGCCGCCGATCGAGTGCCATCGTCGGTTTACGCCGTCGGGACTACCTCCGCTTCTGTCATGGGCACCGTTGTGACAGCCGTGCCATGTTTGATCGATTTTCACTGGTCCCCGCCTCATCCGTGGCAGTGATTGCCGCCAGTGCCTCCCAATCGTTTTCCGGTTGCCACCTTTTCGGGACCGATTCCGGCCGACCGAAGATCTGATCACCGTCTCCGTCGCAATCATCGTGACTTTAGTTTCTGGATCTACCCTATGGTACCCTTCCCAGTGCCGCTTGGTAGCTTATTGCCGCCGTCAAAGCCGGAGCTCTTCGGCTTTCGGGCCGAATTCCGGCCGGTTACCGCCTCCGTTACCGTCACAAACCATCCCGACAGCTTCACCGTGCCATTATCTACAGATCCCGATCACCGGATGGTCTTGTGGCGCTGCCGATCGTCGGGACCTACTGGAGGTCGCTACCATCCCCGGCGAGCCTCTTCTCGGGCCGATTCTGGCCATGCATATCACTTAATTGCGTATTTTAGTGATACTTTTGTTTTTCTGATTTATTGATTATATTAATTTGTTTTCTGATTAGTGATTGATATTTGTGCCAATTTTTTGATTTAATAGTTTAGTGACTATTTTAAATCCTGGAAATTTCTGTGGACTTCTTATTATTTGTTAAGCATTGTTTAATGCTTAAACCACTATTGTAAATGTATTTCGGGTTTATTGTATGTTTTGTATTTACTCAAATTATTGTGATATACTACATGCATATTATTATTTATTTATCAATTGTTTATAAAAAAATCTCTGAATGTTGTGTTCGTTACAAAACTTAGTCTATCGATGATGTAGGTTATTGTAGACTGGTTTGAGTTATTTATCATTTATTAGACTCGTTTTTTTTTTGAGTTTAGGGTTTTTGGATTATTTTCTCAGCTTCAAGTGTTTTAACTGAGTAATTGTAAATTGCCTAAGAGTGTGGCAACCCATTTGGATGACTGTCTAAGTATTTGATTAATTGATTGATTGTTGATTGTGTGACCGTTAATCGGTTAAATGGTTATTATTTGATTGATAGACTATCTAACTCTTTTGAGTCTTAACCGATTATTGATTTTTTGACCTGATTGATTGAGTTAACCGACTAACTATTTTAATTGTTTTAGCGATTAATTGTTTGTCTCTTTGACTTAATGATGTTGTAATGTTGACTTTTTGATTGTGATTAACTATTGACTAATGAATCAATTTATTTTAATTGTTTTACTGTTATGACTGTTAAGATCACCGAACAATGCACAACATGCATCGTATATCCTATTTTGACTCCAAGTGAGTTTAGGTATCTTACTATGTATGCGGAGCCACTTGCTAATGTTGACCGATTGCTAGGAGTTAGAATATTAGGTTCGTAGGACTCTATCTAGTGACACTCCAATTTCGGTTTACCTAAGAACCAAATCGGAAATGTTGTGAATGAATTGAGTCATGTCTAAAGTCGCTAGTCTATAGAACTTAATCAATAATATATATCAAAGTAACTCACTTAAGAGAATGAAAGACATTGCTAAATACGTATCGAAAATATATCAAATATAAGTAAAAGTGTAAAAGAAAATAATTGCACGGAGCTCAAGTGTGTGTAGCGTTTATCTATCATCCCACCAAAGTCAACTCAAAATCACGAAACCTACATGTATAATATTAAAAATGTCAGTAACCAGTGTTACTTATCCAGTCAAACTGACACATGAGAGCTGTCCCTCATGTTAATTGAAAACATTTATATACTCTTTCACTTAATCTCTCCTAAGGGTGTTAACTGGGAGCCATTGACATTGTGTGATAGCGTCCCCTTTTTATCTCAGCTCATGTTTCATCAACTTAAAAAACTATTACTTGTGCGAGAACATCAATTTTTTTTTCTTTTAGCCATCTACATCTTCTATATCAGTCTTAGACCTGAGTACTCTCAGGTATGCTCTTTCAATACCCTTTAAAACTGAAAATTTAGACATATGCTACATTGCAGTACCTGTAAACTTCTATACTTTTTCGGGTTTGAGAAACTCAAAGATGGAGTTGTCAGGATCCATCCGGAATGAAACAGATGCTCATCAAATCCAAAGCTCTCTTTGACAAACATGCACCCTGTCTCAAGATACGGTTGTCGGTTTTCCCTGTCTCACATCTTAGTGGAAAACTCAAGAAAATCATATATAGGCTAGGGAACTGATTTATATAATAGGTCCGAAAATAATTTGTGGTGGATCTTGTTTTTGGAATCAGACACAAAGAGTTTCATTCTCGAGGGTTATTAATCACGGAAGTAGAATATGTCGAAATGGCTCGTATTAAGTGGGTCTGATAAAATAACCATTTAGCATGTCCTTCAATCTCAAAATCAAATCAACAATAGAGTATAATGATAAAAAGTGAGAAGAGTCCAACGAGTTATGATCCAAACTCCAAGCGTGACGTCCCCTCTAGGGTGAGCTCGGAATCCGAAACCTACATCGAAACCTACGACTAAGTAAAATATTGACATCTCTATATAACGCATCTTCGTGATATGTGCTCACATCATCAGTACATCCTAATAAAGAAGACCAATAAATAAACCTATAACTAAACATATAACATGCAAATTATGGCATAATAAAACAAATATCTAATAATAAATTATAAATAAATAAATACATACATTCATGACTAAATAGATAAATAATAAATATATAAAATAATCAATATTCTAATCATAAAATAATAATAACATATACTATATAAATATACGACTAAACATAAATAAATATTACATATACTCGTATTAGTAAATAAATAGAGAAGTAAATATATAAATAAATAAATATATACAATTTAATAAATATGAATAAGATTAATATTAATAAGTAAATATAATAATAATAATAATAAATCATTGCATAAGCACTCATCATATATGACAAACTTCTGAATAAAAAGAATAAACAATAATGAATAAATAAATAAAATCAATCATAACATCAAAATATGCTAAATAATAAAAATATGCATCTAAACTAATATAGGGGTTCCCAAATACCGAAGTCAAAATTGATATATTGTGCCACGATTTATATTGTGTCATGATCTATTTTTTTTATCCATATACGTATTGTGCCACGATTTGAACGTCTCGAGACCGTCCAAAGTCAAAATTGACTCGAATCCTAAAAGTGATTATATGGGCATGAATTGAGATAAGAAAGCTAATTAAGCCTCAAACCCTGAACTCAGTCGGGTGAAAGCCTACAACTCCATCAAGCTGGGCCCATAGGGGCACAATATGGTGATCCAAAAATCCCTATGAAGCATGAAAATAACATACCTTGATAATTCCAAACAGATACTAAACACTGCACCGGCCTATATCTAGGCTTACAACCCTGGCTAACCTGTAAAAATCATCTGTATACCTTGTGTACATAATGATAACTCATACTCTACTGTAGCATATATCAAGGTATTATTTGTATGTCAGGCAAACTCAGCCACTATAACGTTCTCATACGGCCATCTGGGCCCCATACTCATAAGTGAAAATTGGTCTAACTGGAGCTTGCTTGAATCGACTTAAGACTGGCCCGAACCAGGCAAAAAGACAAGTAGGTAAAACCCTAACCCGAACCTAGGTTTTATACAACCTCTGGTTACTGTTAAATGAATATTATATGGAATTTTCACTAATCATGTGAATTTTATTAAATTTCACATGATTATGTTATTGAATTGTTGACATTATTGTAACTGTTACTAATACCCTATTGATGTTTTTTAGGTGACTGATGTTGTTATCCTGGCTATTACCGTTATTGTAACCATACTATAGGTGTTGTCGTATCTCTATTGCTGTCGATGTCATTATTATTATCATTCTTGTTATTATGACTGTTCCTTATCGTTATTGTTAATGGTTGTGTTACAATTGTCAAGATTATTATAATTACTGCTAACGTAATTTATATTGTTATTGTTATTGTTACTACTATTAGTGTTATTGCTATTAATAATGAAATTGTTACTCTTATTGTTACTCAGCTGTTACGAACATTGATATTATTAGTGTTCTTGTATTAATATTTTTACTTTTATACCTATTAACTGGATGTCCAAGTATTTGTTGCTACTATTGTATCATTGTTGATAATATCTATAAACTATTGTATTACTCTATATTGCACTACTTTGTTGAACTATAATGTACCATGCTATTGTATTATTTGTACTGTACTATATTAGGGTATCATTATGTGTTTAACTGGTGGAAGTGTCTCACTGTGACCAAGGTAATTTCTCTCCTTGAACTATAATTAGTTATGGTTTGGAGGATATATAATTAGTATAATTCGAGTTGTTTACATCTCATTTATTTATGAGAAGACTAGTAACATTTGTTGCTAACATTTTTGTCTTTAAAACATGTAGATTTATATCTTGCTAAGGAACTAAAGTCATTGTGGGGAATACTTCACTTCACTCGGAGATTGGTGGCTATGGATTCTACATGGTTACGGTATTTTAATTACTCTATATTGATTTCATCGGGATTAATGATTTCTGATTTTAAATTGATTTTCAATGCTGAGAAACCAGAAAAATTTAAAGAACCTAGGGATTTTAGAGGGTTTTATCGTATTTTTAGCGTTATTTTTTTATAATATTTATCACAAATGAATTTAAAAATTTACTCAACTAATTTACAAAATAACCCCTTCAATCTTGTTCTTCTAAGAACCAGATTAGGAAGTTACACTTTATGTCTACAAAACTCCACTATCATCCATACAAAACGACATTCCTTCACAAAAAATGCGTGAAAACGTGCACAAACAATATATATATATATATATATATATAT
>JAVDBV010048980.1:0-26604 GCA_032619315.1 Piper longum | reverse complement strand
CGGGGTAGGTGGAGGAGAGCAGGACAGGGAGGCGGTGGGGTTGAGGGGGTGGCATTCTCGTAATTAAAAGTTGACTCGACTCTCACTCGAGTTAAAAATAAAAACTAATTCAAAATAATTTAAAAAATTCAAAAAAAAATTATAAAATATAATACACACAGTATTATCAAATTGACATTAATGCCTAATTTTATATATTTATGTTATGAGTTATTAAATTATTATATATAATCGATTAAACTGATTTGGACCGATTCAACTGAATCGATTTTTGATCGATTTAGACCGATTTGATCCGATTCAGTGACTCCTTCGAAAACGGATTCCGATTCCAATTCCGATTTTTGCAACTATGACTAGGATAAAGTATAAACTGCCAAGATTCTATTTCTTCAAGGTGATTAATTAATTTTTGTTGTTGACATAATCATATAAATAATTCTATTGAATAAAATATACAGTTTGAAAGTACATTTTTTGTCCAAATTAAAAAATAAAAAAAAATTAATCCACATTTAAAAAATCAGAAAGTCTCAACCTCGACACAGCATGACCATCAGTCATTTTTTAAATATTTTTAATTAGATTTATATTATCCTCTCAAGAGATTATCCAGATTTTATCCATAGGAGGTTGGAACTTGGGAGATTATTTTCATTCATCGTTTTGATTTTTTAAATTTATGATCTTTAATTTGAATAATTGCTTATCAAATTTGTATTAATTACAGCGGGCCATTACACGTGGTATCTCAACCAACTCGAAATCATGTTGGATAGATGAGAGTCTATCTAGACCGATTCAGATTAGACTCAAGAGCCATAGAAAAAAATTTGATGATAGAATTTCTTTGAAGTGGGTGTGATGAAACATCTCCAAAGTTTAGCTACTAAGATAAGATTTAATATATTAGTGAGGATGAATTTAAAATCTTAAATTTGATTAATAACTTTAATTACTAATTTGTAATAATTGGGTGGGCCATTACATATATTATTTAAAAATAACAATTAATTGAAGAAAATCTTACAAGTAAATATATTAATATGTGATCATCGTTTACAATTTTGTCCATTTATTCATAGATGTAAAAAGAAATAAAAAATGTGTATAAGTTGTGAAAATTGGAATATTTGTACTTGTAATTAAATCAGAATCAACTAATTAAGGCAACACCTGATCTATTATCTATTAAGTAACTTCTTTCTTTTAATTCAACTACAATTCCTTTTATATTTGAGTTTTCTAGTGTTTACACTACTACCTTATAAGCCCAACTATGATAGACAGCCCATAATTACAATTAATTAGCCCAAGGTACAAAAATTGAAGTTCTAGCTAATGCCCTATTTTTCTCCTCTTGTAACACCCTTGCCACAGATGGATTTGGGATTAATGCAGATTTCATTCTATTAAAATGACTAATTTGAAATAATGGAGAATTTCTTACATATTTTTAATACAAATATCAACATGGTAAAGCCAATAGAATCAAAACTCAGTCATGCTATAGGGTAGTGACATAGCAAATTAGCTTCCTGAAAGATCTTACTTGACTTGGATTTGTTGTCTCTAATTAGTAGTGATGAAGGTCAAGATGATCATAATATACATTTATGGACTCCATTGTTTGTATGCTAATCAGACAAGCAGTGCCTCCCAATCAGTTGGGAGTGCCTCCCAATCAATGTTTTCACATCAGTATATATGTATGCATGGAGATTCTACTTTAGGGTTCTTGTCAAGGATGTAGTTATAAGTAACATCTACATAACTAGGCTCTCAAAACAATTGCATATAATAAACATATATAATGGTATTCCACAAAGGATAAGACTGGTGGATGCTTGTAGAATGAGTGCTAATGGAGCAAGTCAAGTTGAATGTTTTCCCGGCTCGAATGCCGGGTCTTTTTTGATCAAAATAAATAAAAAAAAATCCATTTTCTAAATTTTATGAAGCTTTGTAGACGAATCATTTGTATTTGCATGGCTTGAAGTATTTCTTAACATATCTAAACAAAAATTGAGCTAGTTACTAGCCATTTTTTCCCAAAATTTTTGCAAAGGTGTGACATAATTTGATCCATATTATTCACTTTCATGGCAATTTTGCGTCAAAGAGTTACTATATGACTTGGATCAAATTGTTATCCATTTGAAGAAATCAACCTTTGGCTCGCATTTATATTTACTTGACGAAGAAAATTTATAGAATATGTTTTTTTTCAATGCATATAATTAGTTTATCACATTATATAAAACACCATCCAAGTCAAAATTTGTGATATTAATAGATGCTCCACTAGGGTCTTTGCAATGACATTTTTTGGTATTATTATCACAAAGGAAGCTTCCTTGACCATTGTACTATTAGTTTTATTTGTATTAATATGGCTCAAACAGACACCTCTTTCTCTTGGCAATATTCAAGAGGAGAATCACGCCAGTCAACATATATGTGCACACTTATACTATATCAAATATCAACTTAATTCCTTGTTCAAGCACAAGGCTTTATATCATACATGACTTCCAAAAAATTTATCATTATATGGGAGCAAATTTTTTGCATGTAAGTGCTATAACAAACTCACTGTAGTAGTCTCCTTATTAGTTTAAATTACCACAATTAGTGGATTTTGAAAAATAGAACCGTAACAAACATTTAAACTTCTCTAATTGTGATAATTTACTCCAATCAAAAAATTATTATAGCATATTTGCTACATCATTTATTACAAAATCAAATTCCCGTTATAAGATAAAGTTTTGAATCTAACCATGCAGCTAAAATCTAAATTAAGATACAAATTCAATCGGTCAAATTCGATCTTCCTGATAATCGTGTTGTTAAAATTTAACTTCAAGACCAAATTTAAAAAAAAACTTAATTGGGGCTCAGTGGATATTGACTTTTTTTAAAAAGTAATCCAAACCATAATAGCTTACATAGGGTTTACATTTATAGTTATATACACACACACACACATAATAGCTCAATTAAGAAAAATTCAACACACTTAAGTATGCCTTTTCTTCCCAGGTTGTCATGAAAGGAACAGTATTGACCAGTGACTTGGCTTGTATATATTATATCAGCTCCCTTCCCCTTTTTATGTCCTTGTAGCTTATAGCCCAATTCATTGGTTTTGGGTTGGCAGCATTTAAATTTAGAACTTGTTGCATTTGACTGGCATGAGGAAAATACACAGCCTAAATTTCCAAATTCAAATATGACTTATCAATGCTATAAAGTGGAGTCAATTTGAAGCAACTTCTAGCTAACTTGGAATTATTTTATACTTATTTTCAATAAATAATTAAAATATTATATAAAATTATCATAGATTATTCTTTTGATACTTGATTTAGCTAAAATAAAAAATTTTATAACTTTATTACTTGGCTTATATGTCAACCACAAAATTTATTCCTAAAGAGTCATTTATGAAATTTGGCTCAAAAAATTATAAAGTGGAGTTAACTTGAAATTTTTTTAAAATCAAAAGAGATTTAAATTTATGGGCATATATAACTATCTATAGTTGGTTTAAGGGCCACCACGTGAGATGCTCAATGATCCACTCCCTTCAACAAGAGAACAAAAGTCAGACAACGTTAGTGTGGGGTATCCATAGTTAAAAAAATTGAGACACGGACTCAACTCGGATTGCTATTGAGTGGAATCAATTCAGAGTCTGACTTCAAATTGACTTAGAGTCATTATATTAACATTTTAATTATGTAAATAATTAGTTATATAAAATTAATATATATCATTCTTTTGATACTTAAAATTGATAAATGTATGATTTATATTTTTTAAAATTATTGATTTAACTAACCTATAAAAAATATAATATATTCTAATAATTTTTATGAATTGAAGTGAATTATAAATTTAGTCAATATGAAGTTATTTATACCCAAACTACCAAGTGGATTTGACTCGAGAAATTTGCAGAGTAAAAAATGAGTTTTAAATCTTTGAGGTGATCCATGCACTTCATAATAGACCTTAAGTAAAAATATGCAAGTAGCATTAAAAAAAAAAAACAGAAACCATTGTGCTATATGAAATTGATATAAAGGTGTTTATTTTATGCTTGGAAAGGATGACTTTTATAAGTCACCAAGTCTTATACCTTTGCTACATAACTCCATACATCATCTACTTCAAGGGCCTATCCAACTAACCAACGGTAGATTGACATATCATCCCATGGAAATTCATAGGAAGGGGCAACTCTTCTACTTCATATATTAAGATGGGAAGGTGGTGCAAGTGCACCACTCACTTTCTTGGTTTGGAGGCATCAAAAACCAGAGCCAAAATGGACGAGAATTGCTGCAGTGCAACCTTTGAATGGTCCGATCTCCTTGACTTCGGTGAGGGATGCTCCGTCGACTTCTCCAACTCCGGCAACCAGTCCGAAAACACTCCAGTCTTTTCCTATGATAATGGGGTTGGCAATGGTGGTTTGGTCACAGACAACAGCAAGTAAGTGTTAAACTTCAATTGCCTCATTATCATATGTATATAAGTGTTTGATGATAGAGGTATGAAGTGCTGCCACTCACTTTCTTGGTTGGATGCCTCACAAACCAGAGCAAAAATGGACGAGAATTGCTGCAGTGCAACCTTTGAATGGTCCGATCTCCTCGAATTCGGTGAGGGATACTCCGTCGACTTCTCCAACTCCGGCAACCAGTCCGAAAACACTCCAGTCTTTTCCTATGATAATGGGGTTGGCAATGGTGGTTTGGTCACAGACAACAGCAAGTAAGTGTTAAACTTCAATTGCCTCATTATCATATGTATATAAGTGTTTGATGATAGAGGTATGAAGTGCTGCCACTCACTTTCTTGGTTGGATGCCTCACAAACCAGAGCAAAAATGGACGAGAATTGCTGCAGTGCAACCTTTGAATGGTCCGATCTCCTCGAATTCGGTGAGGGATACTCCGTCGACTTCTCCAACTCCGGCAACCAGTCCGAAAACACTCCAGTCTTTTCCTATGATAATGGGGTTGGCAATGGTGGTTTGGTCACAGACAACAGCAAGTAAGTGTTAAACTTCAATTGCCTCATTATCGTATGTATATAAGTGTTTGATGATAGAAGTATGAAGTGCTTCTGCTCACTTTCTTGGTTTGGAGGCCTCAAAAAACCAGTGCAAAAATGGACGATAATTCCTGCAATGCAACCTTTGATTGGTCCGATCTCCTCGACTATGGTGAGGGATACTCCGTCGACTTCTCCGACTCCGGCAACCAGGCCGAAAACACTCTAGTCTTTTCCTATGATAATGGGCTTGGCAATGGTGGCCTGGTCACAGACGACAGCAAGTAAGAGTTGAACCTCAATTGCCTCATTATCGTATGTATATAACTGTTTGTTGGTAGAAATATGAAGTGCTTCCTCTCACTTTCTTGGTTTGGAGGCCTCAAAAAACCAGAGCAAAAATGGACGAGAATTGCTGCAGTGCAACCTTTGATTGGTCCGAACTCCTCGTCTTCGGTGAGGGATACTCCGTCGACTTCTCCGACTCCGGCAACCAGGCCGAAAACACTCTAGTCTTTTCCTATGATAATGGGCTTGGCAATGGTGGCCTGGTCACAGACGACAGCAAGTAAGAGTTGAACCTCAATTGCCTCATTATCGTATGTATATAACTGTTTGTTGGTAGAAATATGAAGTGCTTCCTCTCACTTTCTTGGTTTGGAGGCCTCAAAAAACCAGAGCAAAAATGGACGAGAATTGCTGCAGTGCAACCTTTGATTGGTCCGAACTCCTCGTCTTCGGTGAGGGATACTCCGTCGACTTCTCCGACTCCGGCAACCAGGCCGAAAACACTCTAGTCTTTTCCTATGATAATGGGCTTGGCAATGGTGGCCTGGTCACAGACGACAGCAAGTAAGAGTTGAACCTCAATTGCCTCATTATCGTATGTATATAACTGTTTGTTGGTAGAAATATGAAGTGCTTCCTCTCACTTTCTTGGTTTGGAGGCCTCAAAAAACCAGAGCAAAAATGGACGAGAATTGCTGCAGTGCAACCTTTGATTGGTCCGAACTCCTCGTCTTCGGTGAGGGATACTCCGTCGACTTCTCCGACTCCGGCAACCAGGCCGAAAACACTCTAGTCTTTTCCTATGATAATGGGCTTGGCAATGGTGGCCTGGTCACAGACGACAGCAAGTAAGAGTTGAACCTCAATTGCCTCATTATCGTATGTATATAACTGTTTGTTGGTAGAAATATGAAGTGCTTCCTCTCACTTTCTTGGTTTGGAGGCCTCAAAAAACCAGAGCAAAAATGGACGAGAATTGCTGCAGTGCAACCTTTGATTGGTCCGAACTCCTCGTCTTCGGTGAGGGATACTCCGTCGACTTCTCCGACTCCGGCAACCAGGCCGAAAACACTCTAGTCTTTTCCTATGATAATGGGCTTGGCAATGGTGGCCTGGTCACAGACGACAGCAAGTAAGAGTTGAACCTCAATTGCCTCATTATCGTATGTATATAACTGTTTGTTGGTAGAAATATGAAGTGCTTCCTCTCACTTTCTTGGTTTGGAGGCCTCAAAAAACCAGAGCAAAAATGGACGAGAATTGCTGCAGTGCAACCTTTGATTGGTCCGAACTCCTCGTCTTCGGTGAGGGATACTCCGTCGACTTCTCCGACTCCGGCAACCAGGCCGAAAACACTCTAGTCTTTTCCTATGATAATGGGCTTGGCAATGGTGGCCTGGTCACAGACGACAGCAAGTAAGAGTTGAACCTCAATTGCCTCATTATCGTATGTATATAACTGTTTGTTGGTAGAAATATGAAGTGCTTCCTCTCACTTTCTTGGTTTGGAGGCCTCAAAAAACCAGAGCAAAAATGGACGAGAATTGCTGCAGTGCAACCTTTGATTGGTCCGAACTCCTCGTCTTCGGTGAGGGATACTCCGTCGACTTCTCCGACTCCGGCAACCAGGCCGAAAACACTCTAGTCTTTTCCTATGATAATGGGCTTGGCAATGGTGGCCTGGTCACAGACGACAGCAAGTAAGAGTTGAACCTCAATTGCCTCATTATCGTATGTATATAACTGTTTGTTGGTAGAAATATGAAGTGCTTCCTCTCACTTTCTTGGTTTGGAGGCCTCAAAAAACCAGAGCAAAAATGGACGAGAATTGCTGCAGTGCAACCTTTGATTGGTCCGAACTCCTCGTCTTCGGTGAGGGATACTCCGTCGACTTCTCCGACTCCGGCAACCAGGCCGAAAACACTCTAGTCTTTTCCTATGATAATGGGCTTGGCAATGGTGGCCTGGTCACAGACGACAGCAAGTAAGAGTTGAACCTCAATTGCCTCATTATCGTATGTATATAACTGTTTGTTGGTAGAAATATGAAGTGCTTCCTCTCACTTTCTTGGTTTGGAGGCCTCAAAAAACCAGAGCAAAAATGGACGAGAATTGCTGCAGTGCAACCTTTGATTGGTCCGAACTCCTCGTCTTCGGTGAGGGATACTCCGTCGACTTCTCCGACTCCGGCAACCAGGCCGAAAACACTCTAGTCTTTTCCTATGATAATGGGCTTGGCAATGGTGGCCTGGTCACAGACGACAGCAAGTAAGAGTTGAACCTCAATTGCCTCATTATCGTATGTATATAACTGTTTGTTGGTAGAAATATGAAGTGCTTCCTCTCACTTTCTTGGTTTGGAGGCCTCAAAAAACCAGAGCAAAAATGGACGAGAATTGCTGCAGTGCAACCTTTGATTGGTCCGAACTCCTCGTCTTCGGTGAGGGATACTCCGTCGACTTCTCCGACTCCGGCAACCAGGCCGAAAACACTCTAGTCTTTTCCTATGATAATGGGCTTGGCAATGGTGGCCTGGTCACAGACGACAGCAAGTAAGAGTTGAACCTCAATTGCCTCATTATCGTATGTATATAACTGTTTGTTGGTAGAAATATGAAGTGCTTCCTCTCACTTTCTTGGTTTGGAGGCCTCAAAAAACCAGAGCAAAAATGGACGAGAATTGCTGCAGTGCAACCTTTGATTGGTCCGAACTCCTCGTCTTCGGTGAGGGATACTCCGTCGACTTCTCCGACTCCGGCAACCAGTCCGAAAACACTCCAGTCTTTTCCGATGATAGTAGGGTTGGCAATGGTGGCTTGGTCACAGACAACAGCAAGTAAGTGCTGAACCTCAATTGCCTCATTATCATATGTATATAAGTGTTTGTTGATAGAAATATGAAGTGGGTATTTGTTATATCTTTTGTTTGCTTATTCTACAAGTTGCATGTGTGATATTTTGTATTGTCTAGGGATGGTGTAAGTGAAGTGGGAAGGGGAGCTGCCATGAAAGTGGTTGCATTCAGAACAAGAACAGAAATTGAAGTTTTGGAAGATGGGTTTAAGTGGAGAAAGTATGGGAAGAAGCAGCTAAAGAACAGCCCCAATCCAAGGTGATTTAATAAAAAATTTACTTCATCTTTATAAGATCGCATATGTTTTGTCAGGCAAAAGCTCATTTTAGAAGGCCCCATAATTTTTTTTTAGTATGATGATAGCAATTGTTTTCAATTATTATGTAATCTACTTTTCACGTTATTATAAGATTGTACATATCATCAACTCAAGCTAGAGTTCAATCTGGAAGAGTTTATTCATTTAGTTTTATATTTCAACATTATTGTCTGCCAAATATTATCTTAATAAATTTTCTTCACGTTATTGAAGTACAAAATTTAGAACTAAAGGAGGAAGGCATGGTATTCATCATAATTTTAAAAGAATTGACCATCTTTTTGTCAAATTTTCAATACATGGGAAAATGCAAGTGATTGAGTGAACAATAGAGCATATAGCTCAAGCTCAACTCATACTTGGCTCTAATTAACCCAAGGTGGTGATAAATTATAATTTTTTAAATAAATCTTTTTTGAATAATGAGATAGATAATAATAAATTGATATTTTAGAGATAAATTATGATTTTAAAGGTAGATTTTAATTAGGCGAAAAGATAGACTATGATAATTTAATTTTTTAAACTAATTTTTGCTTTAATTTAAATAGTCAAATTTCCAGTTTTTTATCAGAGTGCACCTTTTAGTTCTTCTTTCATTAATAAGAGTAGATTGTATGTAAATCATGCTACGTAATGTAAATTTTATTCAATTAACAGGTAACTTTGCATTTAATCACCCTACAACAAATCATACACATCAATTAATGGGTGATTGGCTAATGAATTACTTTGTTAAAAGAATTCATAAAGTGTCTAATTTCATGGAATTATAGAAACTATTACAGGTGCTCAACCAGCGGATGTCCGGTGAAGAAGAGGGTGGAGAGAGATGCTGTTGACAGCACGTACATGATCACCTCCTATGAAGGCGTGCATAATCACGAGAGCCCTGGCACTGTCTCGCCGGTGACCCCTCGCCGGCAAATGCCAGCGGCAGGTTCATGGGAGATGCAACCCGGTTATTATTCAAATCATTAAGACAATACTACATGACAATGGTTGATTAGATACAACATTCGGTATTTATATAGCATAATTGAATTGCATACTTGGGTACATGTCTGTAGATTCAAAGAATAATCATAAATGAATTAGAACTTTTTTGCTACTATTTCACGCAAGCTAGGAGCTGACTATGCATTCTCCCTCTACTTATTCCAAGATAAATCCTTGTACAATCGAGTTCCCACCTTAAAATAGATGCTTCGCACGATACATATTTTATAGTACTATTCTCTAGGCAACACGAAATTGCCAATTCAAATGGCACGCTAGCTGTTATGCTAGCCTTGATCCTCAATTGCATTTGGAGAATTCGGTTTCAGCTGGTCGAATTGGGAGGGCACACAATGGTCTGGACTATAAGATGATATCTTCTGGGACAACACATTTTCTGGTGGATCAATATTTCCAAGAAGCATTACTTCCAGTTGGAAGCTGAAGATTGAACTAATAGAAGTCGTTGTCGGCCCATTAGACTTCATTGTATTCTGCTTCCATTGTCGATCATGGAAGACAACATTACAGTCGATCATAGAGGAAGGAGATACCTTCGGAAGCAACCAACATAAGGCCTTCTGTGCACTAACAAATGGGAATTTCATAAGTCCCATATAATCCCTGTGATCATAAAACATGTTTTATGGCTACCCAATTGAGGGTGGCATCTTGAGGATGGCTCAGCCTTTCTAGTAGCAACGTTAGTAATGGCCAGAATTCAACTGTCATGCAACTTTTTGAAGGACAGCAGCGAAGCGTCAAGCAGGATAATGTCATTCCTGAGATGAACATATGGAAGACGTTAACAAAAGGCTGGGGTGCTTTCATCCAAAGGTACTAGAAATGGTGTAATGGTTGCCATTAATATGTAAAAGGTGATTCTACCAAGAGAAGCCATACCTTTGCGCTGTGCTTTGTGCCCTGTTTTTCATTTTCCATTCCATTTACTGGGTGAGGCCGTAATAGCTTCTCTTACATTTTATGAGTTCTAACATCTCATTTTGAGCAAGGCGTACTATCATGAACAAATGAAGTTACTTGATCTTCATAATTTCACAAGCATAGCCATAAGAATGGCCACCGGGCCATGTTGTCCAACAATATCCATCGGCATGTGCATAGAAGTTGGGTGAACTTCCCCAGTCCGACACTTAATAAACCTGGCAGAAATGCAGTTTGAAAAGTAAAGAAAATGCATTCTTGTCATACATTAGCAAGAAGTTCGAAGCTGCAGCTGTGAATGAGTGAAATTTCTAAATCTAGCAATGCAAAGAGGGACCATATGAATTCTCTTAAACATACATATTGTCCATATTACCAAAAATCACCACAGTTGCAGATACCGTCACTGAAATGGTGAAACCTATTTGCATCTCTAACTGTTATTACTCTCTTTGTAATGCTACTAATAAACTTCATTGCGGTGTGACAATCCCTGCAAATGCGCAGGTTCTTAGTCACCCTGATTGGGCTGCTCGGGCCTAACACGAGAAGCCCATAGGCCACAGCCAATTTCTCACTGTGGTGAAGAAGAATACATTCTTTCTCCTCTTCTTCCACATCATGAAGAGCAAAACTATTATTGGTTTCATAACCCAGCTTCTTCATCTCTCCCAACAATTCCAAAAGTCTCTCATCTATTAATGCATATTGAGGATGAGATCTATCTCCACTGATAAATGCATGAGCAATCCCATTAATCTCAATCCAACTGCATCCAGGTTTTTTTATAAATCCATCAGACTTCTGCATGATTCTAACAACTGCTGCATCATCCCACCTACGTGCTTCGCTATATATGTTAGAAAGGAGGACAAAACTTCCTGACCCTTCATGTCCCAACTTTTGTATCATCTTTGCAACCTCTTCAGATAAAGGCAAGCTTTTGAAAGTTCTACATGCACTAAGCAATGCTTCCCAAACACGTACATCAGGTTCAATAGGCATTTGGCAAATGAACTTGTATGCCTCATCCAAAAATCCAGCCCGACCAAAGAGGTCAACCATGCAAATGTAATGTTCCATTCTTGGAATAATATTGAACTGTGTATGCATCAGATAAAAAAAATATTTTCCTTCCGTTACAAGGCCAGAATGGCAGCATGCTGACAAGAGACAAATGAAGGTGACATCATCAGGCTTCAAATTTTCATTTTGCAGATGATGGTAAAGAGAAATAGACTCCAAACCAAGACCATGGATTCCATAACCAGCAATCATTGCATTCCATGAGATAATATCTCTTTCTGGCATGCAATCAAAAATTACTTTAGCAACGTCAACTTTACTGCACTTGCAATACATATCAATTAGTGCATTATTTACCCTTATATCTAAAGTAAATCCCCTACGAATGACATAATCATGGGCACATCGTCCTTGTTGCAGAGCAGCCAACTGTGCACAAGCAGGAAGAATCCCTAAAATAGTTGCTATAACTGGCTCTACTCCAGCCATTAGCATCGTACCAAACATATCCAATGCCTCCTCAGCATTACCATTTTGTGCACATCCAGAAATAATAGCAGTGTAAGAAACACTGTCCCTTGATTTCATTTCATTGAAAAACATAGTTGCATAATCTAAATTACCAGTTTTAGCATACATTGAAAGAAGTGTGTTTCCCACAACAATATCTAGGGAATGACCTGATTTAGTAACATATGCATGTATTTGTTGCCCTGCTGACAAGTCTGTCAATGTTGCACATGCTCGAAGAACACCAGCCAAAGATACCGGAGTAGGATTTAGAAACTCACTCGCTATCATTTTATAAAATAGTTGCACGGCCTCAACCATTAGATCAAATACGAGGTAAACACCTATCATAGCACCCCAAGTAACTTCATTTTTAACATGCATCATATTAAATATATTCTGAGCATAAGTCAATGATCCACACTTTGCGTACATGTCAAGCAAAGCCGTTCCAACCAAAACATCTCGTATGTCTAAGCATCTTCTGATACTATAAGAATGAACACTCTTCCCCTGGAGCAATAATTTTGTCTGACCCAGTGTGGGAAGAAATGCAACTAAAGTAGAAGAATTCAGGGTTTTTCCTTCCTTTTGCATTCCTAGAACCATAGTCACAGCATCTTCGTGTAGCCCAAGAAGAGTTGACCCTGCGACCATGGCATTCCATGTCACAACATCTTTTTGTGGCATCATGTTGAAGACTTCATGTGCAAGATCTAGAGACCCGCATTTTGTATACAAATCGATCAAAGCAGTAGAAACAAACATATCCAAGTCCAAGCCCATTTTTTTTGCATCATTGTGGATTGCCTTGCCATCTTCTAATGCGAGCAAAGTTGAACATGCCTTGAGAACAAAAGGGAAAGAGTACTTGTTTGGCTGAACATCTGAATCCAACATTTTATAGTACATGTCTATAGAACGATCAAAGGGCCCATTCCAAGCATAACCTCTTATCATTGAATTCCACAAAAAAATACTTGGATGACGAATATCATCAAACACTTGCTGAGCCATCTCCATTTCTCCGTGACCAATATACATACATAAAATTTTTTCCAGTAGGTTCAACCGCTGTTCTCCAGTGCACACATTTCTAAGAATGTGTGAATGGATTGTTTTGCCCTCTGATACTAACTTGAAGCAAGTACAAGCATCCAAAAGCTGAAGGTAATATTCAGTTTCAGCATTTTTGGTGGATTCCAACTGAGTCACGGCTTCTCTAATTGAGAATATGTTAAATTTAGTAATTGGAAGTTTGTTATGCATAGCTTTAGTCTTCCACTTGGGAACATGTATGGTAGGAAGCACACGTTGAAAACTAGAGAATTTCATCCCTGGATCTAAGAATATTACTGGAATGAACTGTGACACAAAATACAACTACTTCGATGAACAGGCATACAAGATCATACACTAGGTGGTTAAAGGTGTCTACTTCACTTTCTTTCTATTCCACAAGATGCTGAATAAGAAAAATGGAAACAAAGAGAAAAAAAGGATTCATGACCTTTTTCAGTATAAAAAAAAACATTCATAAGAGTTGGACAAATGTTAGGAAGAGCCCAAGTTATACAAGCATCAAGGTTGTATTTGATTCCACTCCTTTGGTTTTAAAACTAAAAAAAATTAGAATATGACTTAAAAAAAAATTGACAAAAGATAGGTATTTCAACAAGCTGATATAGATTTAACATATGACTAAATCAGATTGAAAATCCATGAACCAAAGCACTCTAACAGCATGCACTTTTTACTAGAGGGATCAACTTGAATACACAAATGAGAAGCAATTACACAAGTGATGAGCAGATATTAACAATAGAAGGCTTAACTAACAAGGAGAAAAAATTGAACCTATCAAACATAGATGACAAATAATGGTAACCAAATTTGGCATGCATCATAACTTTTTATCCCCTACTGATCTCATTCCTAACATAAAAGTATTTACCTTCAAGCATAATTTCCTCATGCCAATTCCATTATATTTATGCAAAACAGCAGCCCAAACGTGCTGCCAGCAACAGCTACCAAGGGAAGTCTAGGGTAAGGAGTGGCCATGGGCCAATGGCCACAATTGTTGGCATCTTCACAGTCCATGTCATTGTTTTTAATTTTTTAAATGGTACTAGCCAAGATTATACTAGAGATATACTCCAACATTATAAAAATTCTTTTTGGATAATAGAACAGACTATATAATAATATGATATCTTAGAAATAGGCTCCAATTTTAAATATAGACTCTAATTGAGTGAGAAGATAGACTATTATTATTTTTTTTATTGTGAATCTCCTACTTTTCATCAGAGTGCAATTTTCAGTTCCCATTTTATTAATAAGAGTAGATTAGTGTCTACACCAGATTTATGACTGGCATGCGATATGCTTGGTTCAACATAGTTGCAAAGTGTTAGAATGGAGGATCTAGAAGGTTAAATCACATATATAATAAATCTCCTAAAAAGCCTGTGGATGACCCTTTTAGATAGGAGAAACTATAAGACGCTTATTTTAAGAGCGCAAATACACAAATTCTGCCTACTTACTTACAAAGCTTCAACGCAACTACTAATGATTCGAAGCAAGAACAACATTAAACATACAATCATAAAACATACAATCAATGACAAAAATTAAATTCATAGCAACCAAAACGCACTAACTAATAGCATGATGATGATGATTACAGACTTAAGGACAAAATGAAAGCAATTGCAACAGGTTAACCATTAAACCACTATAAAAACTGGAAAACAGAACAGCAAAAACAAGAGCAAGCATCAAGCAAATGGGTATGAGGCAAACAGTAATTGGCAGCAGCACAAGTGAAATCGAAGGCGACACCTTTGATATCTTAGTCACGCGGCTCCGGGGAAGCCGAAACAGCAGCGAGGTGCCACCGCCAGTCCTCCCGTCGACGGTGGAAAGGTATGACCGTCGGAGTGGCTACGGTCGGCGCCGGCGGCGGGTTGAGAGAGAGGCGGCGTTGATTTGGTTTTAATTCGACAACGAACAGCCCATGCACCGAACCGGGCTGCGCAAAGAAACCCTCCGGTTCGGTTTTTGCAACAATGGTTTACCGTTTTTTTTAACGAATATTTTAATAAATTAAAGCAAAATAATTGAATATTTTTAATTTTCAAAAAATAGCCAAAGTATAAATTTAATAGTACTACTTTTATTTTATTTTTTTAATGATTTATTATTTTATCAATGATAGTTTTTTGTCTTAAAATATAAATTAGAAATATCGACCTCTCTATGTAAAAAATATGATATTATTACTATTTATATTATTATATTATTGTATCCTTTAATATAAGTATACAGTGTAAATGATACCAAAGAATATTCATAAAAAGATTTATCAATTGTATATAATAATGTATCAAAATGACCAAAAAATTACAAATAATATGGTGCTCAATAAATAGTAAATAGCTCGACCATAATAATTGATAAATAATAATGATCAAATATTTAACCAATACTTGCTAATATCAAACTTTAACGTATATTTAATTTTATGTCAAAATTAAATAAGTGTGACTTAACACAAATATACATATATTCACGTTTCAATTTGATGACCAGGGATTTGCTTAATTATTTCAATTAAAATTTTAAACAAGTTTAATTAAGGAAATTTAAGTCAATTATGTAAGTGCCACAACGAATTTACTGTTGTACTACTTATTATTATTTATTTTTTAAAATGTAAACAATTTATTTATTTTTTATAATTTTAGGCTTTAAAGCAATTTAATAGTTTGAAAGGCAGTTTAATCCATCGGATTCATGTCAATGAACTTGATTAAAAAATTAAACGTCAATTTCCTCATTGATTTAAATTTTTTTATTTACTTTTGGCGATTTTTTTTTCAAATAACTTTTCCCTTTATAAAATAAAAGAAATTCCAAATAGGATAGATGAGCCAGGATTGGGCCCCGTGGAGGAGCGGGAGCCGTTACGAAACCCAAACGACGTCTCCACTTTGCCGTTACCCTTAACGAAATTCAAACTCCCAAAATTTGAAATCCAATCTCTTTCCCGCCCTAGTTTTCCCGCCCAAAGCTCCCCCTTTTAACCCTTCCACCCCCCCGCAACCACCCTACTCTCTGCAACCAAACTGTTTCTGCACAGTCCGAATCAAGAGATGGAAGCCATTACTGCGCATTCTGTTGGATCCGGTGAGTTTTTTTTTTCCCTGTGTTTTTTGATTGTACATTTGTGGGGGTGTGAGATGGATGTGGTTTTCTTGTTTTGGACTGTTGTTAGGATCGCCGGCTAGATCGTCGAAGCTGCGGTATCCGCTGCGATCGGCGAGCAAAGGGAAGGAGGAAAGGCCCGGTTTGGTGGATGGGTCGGTCTCGTCGTCTGCATCTACCAGGAGGTATTTGATTGATGCTCATGTCTTCTTGCAATTACTCTGCCTTGATCTGAATTGTTGGCGAATTAGTAGATTTGGTGTGTTTTGGCTTCATTGTATGCATGGCATTAGTGTGTTTGGTATAAGACGTTCCTCCCGTTTAGCAATTGCTCTGGTTTGATTTGAATTGTTGGTGACTTTGTAGAATTTACGATTTTGTCTTCAACATTTGCGTAAGGTTAGCATGTTTGGTTGTATTGTCTATTAACGGTTATTTACCATGTTTTGTGATTTTGTATTGAACTTAGCATGTTTGGATTGAATTTTTTTGCAATGTTTTGGATTGGATGCTTTGCAATGTTTGCAATGCTCCTCTTTTGAATTGTTTGTGCTTTTAGTGAGTTTGCTTTGATCATACACACAAAGTTAGTATCTCGTTTAAGTCATCATTTTCTTTACCATGTGTTCACTAGGGTGGAACCTTCCACCGCAGCATGAATATCTTTGAATGGTTGTATGAATTAGGAAATAGTTAAGATCATATGTTTTTCTCCCCCTTTTTTTTTAAGAAAAACGCATGTTTACCGATATTATTAGGTTGCAACTCTTTCCAGAAGGTGTGTGATTTAGGAAATTGGCAGACTGTTGAAGATTGTTCTATGGTTTCATTTTGTGATACAAATCTTTGATTTTGCTTAGCTATTTCACTAAGGCGATTGATTGGCGCCGTTGACGAATTGAGAATCTTGTTTTAGGGGAAGAAATGATTCAATCGTTAGCAAAAGTGTGAGCGTTTTAGATCTCTCCGGTAAAGAGAAGTCTGGCAAGCCTCCAAGGAGACTTTCGATTCCTCCCAAATCGTCTGCTAGTCCACTTCCAAGGACACCTGGGACCATGAGTCTCCTGGCTGAGCCAAGAAGCATCAAGGGCAAAACTGATCAAACTAGGCTTTTCACACTTAGCCCCGGTACTGGGAAATCTGTTACCAGGCAAAGGTTTAGCGTTTTTTCGTCTGCGTCTTACTGGTTGACACAGATAAGGCTATCTGAAGCAGCTGGAAAACACTCAATATCACTTGGGTTTTTCAAACTCGCCTTTGAATGTGGATCTGAGGTACGTCAATAGATTAGAATAGCAAGTTCTTGTTTTGTTATAATGAATCAAAATTTCTCACATTGGTAGTTAGTAAAATTTTCAGCCAATGCATAAAATGCAAGATGAGCTTAAACGTTATGTACGTCGAAACAACTTGAAGGAGCTTGATGAACCAACGAAAGAACTACTCAAAAGCTATGCCTTACCGGAGGATTTTGATTCTCTTTCAATATCCGAAGCTTCATCTCAAGTTGATGTATCAGATGAAGATACCAAATCGAAACCCAGAGTAGTAAATGTGGAGCACAAAGCCAGAGCAGAAAAAGTTACGAAGGGCATTCCTACCATCCATAATAAACCCCTGACGAGCCAGAACAGTGAAAAAAATAGTACCAGAAGCAAGGGAAACATGGAGAAAATATCTGTGAAAGCTAAGAGCAATGAACCTAAAGGTTCTGAGCAAAAGTCTGGCGTGGAACAAGGTTACCACACAGTATACTAAGTTACATATTTGAATGCATACTTTTGAAGTGGCAATTGATTATACGCAAGTTCAATTGATATTATGTGGCAAAATTTTCCTCATTTTATTGTTCATGGTCTTTTTTTGAAAGCCAATTTCCTTGGGTGTTTGCGGCTTATCTACAAAGTTTCCTGTATACTACATTTATGAAACGTTTTCATTGTCTAATGGATGAAATTGTTTCGTTTCTTCAGAGCATGTTGAGCATTTGCCTACTTGTATCGAGATCCAGCAAGAAGACAAGGAAAATAAGGTTTGTTGCTAAATGTTGATCAAGTTGGTGCTGCTTGCAGAGGCTAACTTCACCTTTTGTTTCTCTGTCTCTGAACTTATTCATAGTGAACTTTGCTATTTCCTTTCCCATATAGCTCAAGAGAAGATTAAACTCTTTTGATTTCCCACATTACATGGAAGATCAGAGTTGAATCATTTATTGCCATTTAATGTATATATGTTTAGTGATTCAGTAATTTCTGGGCAGTTATGTGCTGATTCTGGCGGTTGCTTATTTTTTTCTTGCAGGTTGCACTCGATCATATGATCATATCAACGGAGTCTTAGATGGTGGGTGGCTTTATGATCACTTGGGGTTCCCCTTGTTTTTTTTGTATAGAGGTTTGCTGTCTGGGATGTTTGAGAGTGATGTTTGACATGAGAGCCATCTCCAATTTTTACTGTTTCCCATACGTTAGTTTTTACTTGGATTGGTGTGCTACATTGTATTCTCTCATGTATAATTTTTATTTGTTTATAGTATATACTCTGTTTTACTGTATTGAAAGCGCAGAGGCCAAGTTAGTAATTATATTGCCTTTTGGATTTATGTTCATGTGTAGAAGGAATATTTAAAATTGGTTTGTAGGAAATTCAATTTGCTTCAAAAGGAGCGTTTGAGGGAGAGATTCAAGGCCACCATTGAAAGCAAATCAAATTCGATTATAACAATGCCTTAGAGATAATAAGTTTAAGTAAAGTTATAATGCTTACCTGTGATTACGTTATTTTAGAGGTTGTTTAGTCTTAGCTGGCCTATACAAAATTAATCGCAAAACTTGATTCAACAGCTCGTTTAAATCAGTGTTTTACTTTTTTCCTACTTAACAAAATTTGTTTCATCATATTTTCCTCATAATCAACAAGATTTTCATTAATTATTGAGCTAAGTTTTTGTTATTTTTAATACATTAAATAAGATTAATGATAAAACAACAACATATCTTTGATCTCCAAATTACAGAAAAGAAGAGAGCATCAAGAAAGACCGAATCCGAATCAGAATGCTCTTGACCGACTTATACTTGAACTCGAACACAAACTTTTCAACTCGTCTCGTGAACTAACCTACACGACAAAGCCCGTATCTCACAAGCCCGAGTCGGTGCCGACTAACCGCCTCCGACTCAAGCCGTAGCGCCGCCGCGGAACGCCGGCGGATGGGCCTCCTCGCCGGGGCGGCGAAGGCCGCGCGGCCACGCCGACTCGGCCGCCTGTCGTCGCCGCTTTTTTCTTCTTCATTGTTTATCGGCGCGGACTCCGGCGGCGGATTTGGCCGCCTTTTCTGCACCCGCCATCGCCACGGAGCCAAGGAGAAGGAGCCGGGTTTCGATTTGCAGGGCTTCCCGCCGGAGCGGATTCGGAACTTCTCCATCATTGCCCATGTTGATCACGGCAAGTCGACGCTCGCGGATCGGCTCCTAGAGCTCACCGGGACGATCAGGAGGGGCCACGGGCAGCCCCAGTACCTCGACAAGCTGCAGGTGAATGGTTGCGGGCGAGGTTATTGTTTTGGTAGAGTTTTAGTTTGTGTTTTGTTGAATTGGACCGTGCTCGAGGGATCATGGAATTGATTCGCGATGTGATATATGTAGTTTGGGAAGATCGATTGACAATTTGGATGTTATATTTATATATGTCATATGTGGCTTCTCATGTAGATGGATGGTAGAGTATGATTTTGTCAAATTATTCTTCTTTATTATTTCAACTCTTGTCGTAATCATTTTTTATGTACTGAGTGGATGCTATGATTGCATTAATCATTTTTTATATCCTTTGGGGCTTTGTTTATGTTCAAATTATAGAGGATGCTATCATAAGTTGGATGTTATACGTATGGTTGTTGTAGTAGTTGGATTGTATAGTCGGCATAATTTGATTAATTTTTCAGCTTATGACACTTTGCAATCGTGTTTTTTATATCCTTTGTGGCGTTGTTGATGTCCAAGTTTTTGCGGGTGTTTTTATAAGTGCTGTTGTTCTGGTAGGTGGATAGTATTGACGGCATAACTTGATTAAATTTTTGGTTTCCAACACTTTGCAATCGTGCTTTGTACATTCATTGGGGTTTTTGTTAATTTTGAAATCATTGAGTATGAATAATTTGAATATTATGCTAAATTATTTCAACTCCAACTACACTTGTTGACCACGTTCTTAATCAGCCATTGTTGTCTACTGAGTGGTGCTATGATAACTTGGATGTTGTATATGTGGTTGTTCTAGTAGATGGATGGTATACTGTAGGCTTAATTTGATTAAATTTTTTAGATTGCAAATATGTTGTAATTTTTGGGGTCTCTGTTGATGTCCAGGACTCCAAATTGTAAAGGATGAAGTTAAATGTTATTCTTGAATTATTACAACTCCAATTATACTCGTTGCTTATGTTTTTAATTACTTCTTGTTGTCTATCGGGTGGATGCTTTGATACTTGGACTTAAGTGTTGTGTTACAGATGTAGTGATTTTGAGGACTTTTCAGATGTTTGTTAAGCATTTGCTGATTGGGAAGTTCACTTTATTGAGTTACTGTAGGGTTTATGTATACATTCCTTATCTAGATAACTGATAAAAACAGGAATGTAGTTTTTATGAGAGGGCCTGTTGCTCATATAAAAATGTTTTGTCTGATTTCCGTCTATTCTGAAATCAGGTCGAGAGAGAAAGAGGAATTACAGTCAAGGCTCAGACTGCCACAATGTTTCACCAGCAGCTGATTTGTCGTGCAGATGTTGATTCTGATGCCCAAGAGACAGAAAGTTTTCTGCTCAACCTTATTGACACACCAGGCCATGTAGACTTCAGCTATGAAGTTTCAAGATCCCTGGCAGCTTGTCAAGGTGCTCTTTTAGTGGTTGATGCCGCTCAGGGTGTCCAGGCTCAGACAGTGGCCAATTTTTATCTTGCCTTTGAATCAAACCTAACAATTATTCCTGTAATAAACAAGATTGACCAGCCTACTGCTGACCCTGATCGTGTCAAGGCCCAGTTGAAATCAATGTTTGACCTCAATCCTCAAGACTGCCTTTTAACATCAGCCAAGACAGGACAGGGTCTGGAGCATGTTATTCCAGCTATTGTGGAGAAAATTCCTGCACCCTCTGGAAATGTTGATTCACCATTGCGGATGTTATTATTGGATTCTTACTATGATGACTACAAGGGAGTAATTTGTCACGTGGCAGTTGTTGATGGAGCATTGCGGAAGGGAGACAAGATTGCTGCAGCGGCAACAGGCAATGTTTATGAAGCGTTGGATGTTGGGATAATGCACCCAGAACTTAAACCAACAGGAATGCTTTATACTGGGCAAGTGGGTTATGTTGTTAGTGGCATGCGCTCAACCAAAGAGGCACGTGTTGGGGACACCCTGTATCATGCAAAAAGCTCTGTTGAAACCTTACCAGGTAGCGACTGTTATGTTGATTAAGATATGGTTTGATTAATGTGGTTTTCGAGGGGTGAGGGAAGGTGGGTGAAATTCAGGCCTGTATCTTTTTCTAGGTTTCAAGCCTGCAAAACATATGGTGTTTTCTGGACTGTATCCTGCTGATGGATCGGATTTTGAAGCTCTTAGCAATGCCATTGAGAAGCTTACTTGCAATGATGCTAGTGTTTCTGTCACAAAAGAAAGTAGCACAGCTCTTGGTTTAGGTTTCCGGTATACTAAGTTTACATGCAAATTTGTTTCTAAAATTTATCGTGTTTTCTTTTCTTCTAAAGTTATGACATTATGTTTCTATTAAAAACATACTCAGATATATTGCTGTCTGGTACATATGTAGGTGTGGCTTCTTGGGTTTGCTTCATATGGATGTCTTTCACCAACGGCTAGAGCAGGTATACGTTTCAGATCATATTCTTATTTCTCCTAATGATTCTCACACCATTTCGATAATCTTGTAATTGAAATATTTGTATGTGTAGCGAAAAAATGCTCGTGTTAGAGCTCTTTATGCCCTTATTGTATGGATATGCTTTTTAAAGGCTTTGTTGTGCAAAAAATTACATCTGTATGGAGAACAGTGGAAAACGAAAATGCCCATCTGTTTAGATCAAGCCTTTTTATCTTCATAAAGTTATCAAATTTGTGATTACTTTTTTTTCGTGGGCCTATCGAGCAGTACACAAATATGAATTTTGAAATGCAGAAGTACCTTTCAATGGAAAATTATAAACCACTGTGTTCTAATCGGGCATAAATAGATCTGTTGATAATAGTTGATCTTGAAAGAAAAAAATGCATGTGACTTTTGTAGCCCTACTACGTTTTTTTATATTTGAGGCAAGACATAAAAACTTAGGATATAATTGAGCTGTTTTCCTTGGTAAGGTTCTTGGAATTATCTCTAAAGTTAAATTTTGGCTGTTTCTTGTTCCTTTTTTTCCTTTCTTTTCAATAAATTTGGATGATTCTGATTTATTTTTGCAGGAATATAGTGCTCATGTTATATCTACTGTTCCTACTGTACCTTATATATTCGAGTATTCTGATGGAAGGTAAAATTTCTGTTTATTCTCTTATATGCTTTTATGTTTTACATTGTTTGATTTGTTTATTCATTTTTGTTACAGCAAAGTGCAAGTGCAGAATCCAGCACAGTTGTCCTCAAATCCTGGTAAACGAGTAACAGCTTGCTGGGAACCTGCTGTTATTGCTACAATTATTATTCCTAGTGAGTAAGCACGACTTCCTTTTCTTACAATTATCCAGTTCACTGTTTCTATTGGTATAGTGTAGAATATGAAGAGACAATTTCTACCTGAGATATGGCGATTCAAGAGAAGCAAAGCTTAACACAAAATGCACTAGCAGAGGCGGCCTTAGCCTATGTTCTCAATGTAGTATGAAGTATAAAGTAAAACTAATAAATTTTTAAGATAATCAATTTTCTGACTGAAGCGTTAACAAAAAATGAAATAAAACTAGAAGAAACAACTGATCTGAAGGCTACATAAGAAGTAGTAAGGTGTTGAAGGAGATGTATTAAATCACTTGTTGAATTAATTGATTGCCAATGATTTTTGTTCTACCTATTTAGAAGTTTGACTGTTGACTTCTTAAGTTGGAAAATGATTGATTAAGAAAACAGTTCAAATATAAGGACTCCCACTAGCACGTCTACAACTGAGCTGAAGGCAACATGAGAAGTAGAAAGGTGTTGAAAGAGATGTCTTTTATCACTGTTTGAAATCAATTAATTGTAAACAATTCTTTTGTCCACCTATTTGGAAGCTTGAGTGTTGAATTCTTGAGTAGGAAATTGGTTGATTAAGAAAAAAATTAAGAAAATAACTCAAATTTGAGGACTTCCACTAGCATGTCTGAGTATGTAATGATGGTTTGGCCCCTTCTAGTTTTTGCCTTGCGTTGTTTAGAATACTACATGCATTCCACCTGAAATTGTAAGCCAGGTTATCATTTGTGGGGCTTACATGGTGGCATGTGATACTGTGCACCATTTACTTGGTTCATTGATTAGAAAAATTTCTTCTATGATCCTCCTGCATGAAATACTACCTGAGCATGAAATATGTGGGGTTCAGATATCTTGCCTTCTGGCAAGGGTTTGTGAGAGAGGCTGGCTTTTTATATTTAGTTGGATTTTTTTCCTATGATTTTAAACCCCGCTGAAAATCTTACTAGTCTTGACACATGTTTATATGTAAGATGGAACAATTTATCATTATTTGTGCTTTTCCAGATATGTTGGCCCTGTTATAACTCTTTGCTCTGAGAGGAGAGGGGAACAGTTGGAGTACACATTTATTGATAGGTTAGTTTCCCTGCTGAATTTGTTCCTCCTTTTTCTGAAGAGGAACTCAGGTCATTTATAAAATTGCTGCACTTTGTAGCCAGCGAGCTATGATGAAATATCGTCTTCCTTTGAGGGAGATTGTTGTGGATTTCTACAACGAGCTGAAAAGTCTGACATCAGGATATGCCTCTTTTGACTATGAAGAAGCCGAGTAGGTGCAAATTCCGTTGTCTTTACAGTCTTTCCATGTTCTATGTTTAAATAATTACTAGACTTTAGGAGCTTGGTGTGTAGCTTTCCATTGATCATGAATTTTTAACAAGGTCTACATGTCTTTGTGTCCTTGTGAGCCTGTATTTTGTTTCAGTTTATTTAACTTAATGGTCTTGTGTTGCAGTTTTCAAGCCTCTGATTTAGTCAAACTTGACATTCTTCTAAATGGACAGCCTGTTGATGCAATGGCCACCATTGTTCATAATCAAAAAGCTCAGAGGATTGGCCGGGAACTTGTTGAGAAGTTAAAGAATTTTATAGAGAGGTCCAGTTATCCATTTTTTTTTTCTTCTTGTTTTACTTGGGATTTTTTTTTTTGGAATATGTGATATTACTTACCTTTTTGTTTTTGATTTATCTGGCTAAATTTACATCTATTGTTGAACAGACAAATGTTTGAGATAACAATACAAGCTGCTATTGGATCAAAGATTATAGCCAGAGAGACGTAAGTCCTGTGTTTGAGTTGTCATGTTTGGGTTGGCTTGGAATAATTTTCCTGGATTACTGTGGTAAATTTTACATGGCCCCAACTTATTGTAGTTGTGCCAGTGGCATGATCTATCTTGTGGGTCATTATGAATGTCACATAAAATTGACGTGACCTTATATTTTATCAAATTTGTTGATCATGTGTCGGTTTTAAGATTTCATTGCCTTCTTATTTCGGTATCTGGTAATGGTTGGGATAATAGTCCAGTTGCTGGGGACCTTAGGAACTATTTAGCCGTTGCGCCACTATTCCTCTCATGCACTTTAACTTGGTCTCCTCCACAGAGTCTCTGCAATGAGGAAAAATGTCCTGGCGAAATGCTATGGGGGTGATGTTACACGGAAGAAGAAGCTTTTGGAGAAGCAGAAGGAAGGAAAGAAGAGAATGAAACGTGTTGGTTCAGTTGATCTACCTCAGGAAGCTTTCCATGAACTTCTGAAAGTGTCATAGGTTCATTTTCTCCACTTTGCTGTGTAAATTATCTTTAATTTTATTACTTTCATTTAATTACACTTCATTTCTTTTTTATCTGTCGTTGAAATAAGCAAAAGCTAGCAAATTTTGTACCATGTTAGCTTCCCTCTATTAGAATGTTGGTATGGGACGCTGGACTTGAAGTCCACAAATCTGCTAGTAAGATTTTCGACCTTCTCATCTGTGTGTGTTTTCAAAGAGTCTGATAATGGAAACGTCGTGATAATACCTTCTGCACGTAACACTTACTGTTTGTTTCTGCTCCTATCTTTTGTGCACGCTGATTACATTCATATTGACCTATTATATCCAATGACGGCCATATTCTATCCATCTAATTGTCTACGTATTCCATTTTTAACTTCTGTCTATTCCATATGCATGGTTATGGAAGTCCGAAGTAAGGCCTTGATGGGTGAAAACAGGCTACTCATCGTCTTTGTATCTATCGTTGACGCTTCTGCACACACAAAATTGCATCCTCTTTGGAAGAACTCAAAACTTGGTGTCAATGGGCTCTCAAACCAAGCCAGGTTATGACAATTTGTTTTTGGGTTTTGCTCCTAAAATTAATTGCTATAAGACCCAGTAAGCATATATTATATATGTGCTAACGAATATTAATGCTAGAATTTCAGAATCATCATGGTTTGTTTGGTTTTTATATCAACACTTAATTAAGCATCCTTATTAGGATTACGAGGTCTAAATCACGTACTTTATTTTGTGTCAGAAATAACATGTCATCACTTAACAAAAAGAGCTCAAAATGAGCATGACATCTTTACCTCGTACCCATAGTTGTGAGAATTGGCCGATTTCACTCGGAATTGGCCAATTTAAATCGGCTCGGGAGCAATTCGAGCCGATTTTAACGTTGAATCGGTCGTGGGCAAATCGGGCATGGAATCGGCCGATTTGTCCCGATTTTGACCGATTCCAAATCGGTTCGGAAGCGGGGTGAATCAGAAAAAATTGGTTTTTATAATAAAATTATTAAATTACCCTCATTTAAATATTAAATAAATTAATTTGTGATGGGTAAAATTAGAATTTGTATTTTAAAACCCTACCCTCACCTGACGCCACTGCCGCCGACCTCCACTCCGCCCTCCGACATCGCCTCCGCCCTCCCCTCGCCCTCCGACCTCGCCCGGCCGCCTCTGGCCTCGCCCGTCCACCGCCGACCCCACCTCCGCCCTTACCTCCCCCCTCGCTTCCGCCCACCGACATTGCCCGTCCACTGCCGATATCACTTTCGCCCTCCTACCTTGCGGCCGTCCCTGACCTCCCCCGGCCGCCGCCGACCTCGCCCGTCCACCGCC